>CM028138.1:274175000-274327500 GCA_016271365.2 Neoceratodus forsteri | reverse complement strand
CCCTTGCAATCTGGCAATGATAGGGAGGAGGGGTTTCATGGGTAATAAAGAAACACCAACATTTAATTGTACAGGGTTTCATTTTTAGGCAGCAAGCTATGCATGCATCCCCTCATGTGGCCTGTACTCTAGTGCAGATTTTTAAAGAGCAATGTTACATTTAGTGAGAGAGTCAGCTGTGGTGAGGTTGGAGTAGTGAGATGGCACAGAATGTACTACCAGCTGAAAAAATTCCTAGTCAGCTTACCCCCCAATCATATATACTGTAGATTAATACCCATGATGCGTTGTGTTTGGATTTGAGACATTTGTTTGTAAATGTATTTACAGCAACTACACAAACTGGAAAATACCTGCCTCTGCATGATTTACACATTTTACATATCGTTCTTGATCAGCATTTAAATTACTTCATCTCTTTCTACCAAAACCATTAAAAAAGCCCCAGGTACCTGCTGCTAAAAAGATGCTGCCAGAGTGCTGAAGAAACAGTACTGCCCATCCTTACAGGCTTCAGTTAAAGCAAACAGATTCCTAGAAATGGCTCGGCAGAGATTTGGGAAACATGTCACAGTGGGTCTTCCCCCCCCCCCTTCACTTGCAATGAATAAGGATTTTAACTAGGTGTGTATGGAAACGGATCGACTTACTGTGAAATGCAAGCAAGACAACTTCCACTTTTCGTCACAGGACACTGCACTGCAACTGGTCACTCTTTATTCAATGCAAATTCTGTAACTGCAGTTCTCTTTATGACAAATTCTTCTGCTCATGCTCCCGAGGGTGACCTTCCCACTCTTGGGTGCAGTTACCTCTACCCACCCTCACTCCAGCCCCACCCCTTTTTTGGTCCTCCCCCCCTTGAGTACTTGCTTAGTCACCCCTTCCCATCCCTCCCCTGCTACTTTATGTCCCCTCTCCCCAGCTTTTCCCTAGATGTCTTGCCTTGTCTTCCTACTCTTTTCCTCTCCCTATTACCTAGTTAGCAATCTGGTGTGCGCCTATGACTCACTGGCACTTATTTTCTCTACTTTTCCCTCCCTTACTGTAGACCCCTCCTAGGAATCTCACCCTGTCACTTGCCTCATGGAAGCACCTTCTCACAACAGCTCCCAATCCCCGAATGAAAATCCCCCAAATGACCCTGAATTGCCTTCTCAGTACCTAGTGCACTCTCTGGGTGACTGAACTGGCTCTATTGTTCCCTACCTCCACTCATCTCCCCTGCTTCTCCTCGTTTCACCTCCACCTAGGTATTGTTCTGCTTGCATACTGTTTACCCTTCTAAGTTTTATTTGCCATGTCTCAATTTAGTATTTACTGCTGGTACCAAATTTTTGGTTACTGTGGTTTGATACTTGTATATAACTGTACATCATGCATCATCTGTACCATTGCTTACTCTGTCATGTACTGTTTCCTTGTGATTTCTGTCTCGCCTGTTACCTGCTACTATTTGGCTTGCAGAATATCTCAAATCGTTTGTTCTGTGCCACTGTTTGTGGCCCGGGTCGTGCCTGAAAAGCAGTCCTTGGATCAGTGCACATACCCGGTATGCAAAGACGCAAGTACATTTCAGACTGAAAAAATAACTACAAATGGCTGTTTTTTTTAAATCAGTGTTACGACACCATTTCACAAGTTCGTTATCCACACCCAGTATTAAAGAGCACCCTTCCTGGCATTTGCTCCCAAAGCCCTTCTTTACTGTTAATATTCCTTACCTCCCCCGGAGCGGATCCTACAAATATAATGTTTACAGCCAGGGTTAATGGAAGGGAAAGGATCATTTTTTGGCTCCGTGGAGCCAAGCCGCCAATTCCTTCCACTTCCTTGTCTTGCCCCCACCACTAGTACCTACTGTGATGCATTGTATGGAGAGCATGGGGACATGCTCCATAGATGATTACAGGGGCTGACTTGTGAGATATAGATATAGATATAGATATAGATATAGATATAGATATAGATATAGATATAGATATAGATATAGATATAGATATAGATATAGATATAGATATAGATATAGATATAGATATAGATATAGATATAGATATAGATATAGATATAGATATAGATATAGATATAGATATAGATATAGATATAGATATAGATATAGTTCAGGGTTCCGATTCAGATAAATCCTGGGCACCGCTCAACTAACAAGGCTTGTTAGATGAGCAGTGGCCTTCACTTATCCGGATTGGAACCTTGAACTACGCTTTTTCAACCAAAAAAGTCATCCCCTATAGTACTCAGTGTGTCCCTGCGCCCTCCATATAATTGCATCACAAAACATGCTAGCACGGGGATGGCACTGAAGACACGGACGTGGAAGGGATCGGTGACTGAGCTCCACAGAGCCAAAATATGATCCCTTCCATTCACCCTGGCCCTAAAAATTATACCGTCAGAAGGTATCAACTCCAGGGGAGGCAAGTAGTCATACTGACTTGCCTTTCCCACACCAAAAAGGTGCTCTTTAAGACCAAGTGTGCCAATTTATCGCTACCTAGTACATTATTTAACCGGTTAAAAAGAAATTCAAACAAGGGATATCTAACACATTTCTAACTCTTTAAAGGGCAATGAAGCATGCAGCACACGCTCAACATTGAAGTGTTTACAGCAGCTTTCAGTACCAGGAAATATCACAGGAAGTGGCAGCAGTAGCAGAGCAGGAAGTGACATCGGAAGATCAAGGCAGTCTGGTTTAGGCCCCGCCCCTCAAGAGATGAAGAAAAGGGATACTGTAAAGGAAAAAAGTCAGAAGCAGCAAGAATTTTAGAGAGACAGAGGTTGCAAGAATGCACTGGAGAAAGTTACTGTACAACATACATTAGAAGCAGGCAGAAGAAAGGGAAAACATTCAGCAACCACCCCGGTAACAATTCGGTGCTTGTGTAGATCTTCAAATGCAAAATTAAATTTCATCATTTGGCTCTCCAATCACCCAGGTCCAATGCATTGTACTGCTGAGCAGAAGAGCAGATATCAGGAGCGAGACTGACCAGGCTGGAGTAGCTACCACTCAGTGTGCCTCACTCTGGTAGGGTTGGAGGCAAGTTCCAGTTCCAGTGACCCCCTATGGATAGACCAGGGAGCCTGCCTCTCACCGCAGGGATGCTAGGACGTCTGAGACAGACATAGGCACCGCTCATGACATACCTTGGAGGGAACAACCTCTGGGAGAAAAACTGGACAAAAGTATATCCACCGAGCAGTTTATAGGACTGTCCATAAGCTCAGATTCTGCTCCATGCAGAACCCTACCAGCGCAAAACCCCACCAGCATGGACAGTGGAGAGAGTGGCTGACAGGGTCAAGGGGTCACAGACAGCAACAGCAAGACTACATTGACAGACGTAGGTGGCAGCTTGGTGGGGGGCACCAAACAGCTAGAGAAAAATTATAAAAAAATCCAGATTTTGACACCTATAGGGACATGACCTTTTTTGCATCATATTAGTGATAGTTAAAACCCCACATTATTGCTTACCTTCTCTAAAACCAACTGGTGTTACTGGTTGTTTTATCTGTCTGATTAGCAGAACTCAAATGCATGCCAATGGTGTAGTTATACCCAACCATGTCTTGTTTCAAATCCTTTAGCTACTCTTATTGCATACTTTCTAATTAGAAACACCCTCAAACAGAGCAGCCACTCATTATGCAACAGACTCCATTATTCCCACTGCATAACTGGTGGCTAGACTGTGTTGGAGATGTTCCTAAATCCAGAAAAGATGCAGTGGGGACTCGTTCAAAGAATGTAAATAACAAACAGGTTTTTGTGTTAACACCAGTATGGTGGGCAGTCTGTTTATCTTAAAAAAAACAAAAAATAATCAGAATGAAACTGTCAGGTACATCAGCAAGCTCTACAGAATGTGAACAATCATAACTTGTGTGCAAGCACAGGTGATGGCAGTTGACTTGGCTGCGGTGTCCGCTGAGGTCCAATGTGCGTGGGTCAACAGTGGGAAAAGAATTGAGGCAGGTGTGGGGGACTGCCAGTCTTTATAGAAAAGGCTGAAGTCAGCCAGCCTGCCGGCACAGCAGTGGGATTTCTGCTTGCGACGCCAGCGACCCAGGTTCGGGAATGGACCCAGGGAGCTGGAGGGCTGGCTGGGGAGAGGGGGGGGAAGAGAGAAGGATTGAGCGCCCTTGGGCTGCTCTCCGGGGGAGGGTTGGGGAACTGCCCGGTGCGCGAGGACTCTTAGTGGAGGCCAGGAAAACTAGCACCGGCATTTGAAGATGGGCGGGGCGGACACAGGACGCTATTGCACGTCTCTGCCCCTCCAATCAAGCAGAAAAACCTTGCTTGCTGCAGCCATGCAGGACGCCCGCCCCTGGCTCTAGTCAACCTCCAGGTCGGCTCCCAACTCTGGGCCCATGACTGCAGCACCGAGCCTCAGGTGCCACAACCCCACCCTGAGGAGGAAAGCCAGGGGGTGTCTGGAGTCTCAGCCAGTATGGAGGTGGGGGTCCATGACTGGGCTGAGGTCTCGGTGGCCACAAGCAGAAGAAAAAGAAAAAGAATTTAAAAAAAGGACAGGCTGAAGTCAGCAGTGGGCAGTCCCCCGTGGCAGACTGCTAGCTAGAAGTTTTCCATATGGTCCTGGCAGCTTAGTCCAACTGGTGTGGCCTACTGCAAGAGCCTTCCTCAAAGTAAGATCTTGTGTTTTTTTGTACTAGGAAAACGAGGCCTGTGGTGGTTGACTGTGTCCCTTCTTTAAAGTATCCGAGAATGGAATTAATTCACGGCTTTAAGGGAACCTTTAACATATTGCACTGGACAAAAAAAAAAATGGGCTTCACGACATGGGGCAATGGCAACTGCATCAGTGTGCTGATCAGCTAGTCAGTATACAACATCCCTTGAGCCCAAGTGAGCTACCAGGTTAAAATTATTCTAATTAAGGAAAAACACATAGGGTCCGATATTCTGAAAGGCTCTGATTATAGACAGGAGACTAGGAGAAGACGGAGGTTCAGAAAGGGTCTAGTAGGCATGGGAGAGCTGCAAAAATATGTTCAGTGGACGATCCAAACAGTCAGCAGAGCTCAATTTCTTCACATGTAAAAGCTACATTAACCTTTGACCCAACTACTGACAGTGACCCCCCCTTCCCCCCGGGTACAGCAGTACTACAATTAGTTCACAGAGCTAACTAGCAGTACTGTCACATAGCACCAGTATACCATCACTTAAACATACATACCTGGCTTAGAATTTTCAGAACTTCTCCAAACTCAGAAGGGGAAGTTCTGCAGAGGTTACCTTTCAGACACTGGCAACGGTTTGAGAAGGTTCTTAATTTATCCAAACTGGCCCTTCCATCCTTAATCCAAATCCTGGGAAGAGAAGGTCCCCACACCCCACCTCACCCCGACACCAATTGTATACAGCAGCAAAGCCTACCCAGAGTTGGGGGGGGAGGGGGTTATGCACAGCTCTGCTCAAGTGTCCCTCCACCCCCTCCCCCAATACCCATAATCAGAGACACATGCATTTTATAACTTGTTTACCCAACATGGCTCGGCTGAGATGCATCTTCAGTGGCATCATGCTTCTACCCATTTCCACACCTGGGAGTACTGGGAGGTTAAGGGACTAGCTCCAGGTGACAGTGGATATTTGACTAATAGGCTCTAATCCTGTTATCCAAGGATCATACTAAGGATTGTCAGGAGCTAGAAGGCATGCGCCCATTTTTGCTCCTATGGGACCTTATTCGAAGTGCCTCAGTTTCCCTCCACTTAATATGCAAGTGTCTAAGCTTCACTTTAAACAGTTTTTGTTTTACCAATTACAAATTCAGCTGGCAAACCATTCCAGGCATTCACCACCCTTGATGCAAGAAAAAAATATTTTCTAGTATTACTCCTAAATTTTAATCCACTGATTTGTAATGGGTGCCCTCGTTTCCATTATACCTTCCTTAAATTTTATGTTCAGTTCAATAAGTAATATGTGGTCCTGCATAATGTTATACATAAACAACCTTGTCTCCACATATACATCCAGTTGTGAGTGAGAGATTTAATATTGTTAACTGTTCTTCGTAGGTTATGGCTTCTAGTCCTTTAACAGATTTTGTAAATCTTCTCTGGACTTTTTCAATGTTAATTTCATTTTTCCTAAATGGGTTCCACAAATGGGATGCAAACTCAAGGTGCAGACAAACATATGCTCTAAAAAGTGGCATCATTACTTCTCCATCTCTAGAGGTGATATTCTTTTTGATGGCCCAAATGATTTTGTTTGCTTTTCTTATAGCCTGTAGAGTTTGTTTAGAACTACTAAAGTAGTCAGTATAATCTGAATTCCCAAATCCTTTTCACTGCTTGGCTGTGTAAATACTTTTGTAACGGGTTATCCTTCCCCAAATGCATCACTCTGCATTTACTCAGGTTCAGTTTCATACCCATTTTTCTGTCCATGAAGCTATTTTGTCTAGATCTTTTTGGATCAGTGTTTGTTTTCGATGGGCCTCCTATTTTGGTGTCATCAGCATATTTCGAGACCCAGCTATTTAGCTGTAATGTTAAATCAGATATGAAGATTGCAGGTCCCAGAACAGGTCCTTGCGGTACTCTGCTCATGTTCCCCACCCCAGAGAGATGCCTATTTACAACCACTCCTGCCCGTGAGCCATTCAGTTGCCTGAGAGATGTAAATCGTAATCCCCAGACGCCTGCCTTTTTGCAAAATGACAGGTGGCATGCTGTTGAAGCTGACAGCAGTACCTGGTGGGGACTGGGTTCAGGGAGGCCTAGGTTTGGCTACTCTGCACAGGGGCACCCAAGTAAATCCAAACACAGGAAGCAATAACTAATGTCCAGAACCAGGAATGGGATTCTAAAGTGTGGCTCCTACTCACATCCAAACTGAACAAACAAAGCATAGACGGACCCCCACGGGGCTACATTCCTGGTAATGCAGATTAGAGATAACAGAACCTTCTTTACATTTCAACCCTCAGGCTCTGAACCCACCAGGCACACAGCCCTGACTTGCACGCAGCTTTGGGTACACAGCCCGACTTGTACACTACTTGGGTTTTCCCCACTGGCCTGGCTCCCCCGCCGGCCACTTGATCCGCGGTCCATTATGGGAATGACCCAGTATTCCTATTGGTGGCTGCCCAAACCACCTTAGAGCCTTCGACTCCTAGAGGGAATTCTCCTTCCAATCCCACGTCTGGGTACTTCCCTCATCACTGGCCAAGTGCATGAGGCAAAGTAGAAATCCATAGAGCAAATCTGTAGAGGTGGACCTGGTTACTAAAGATAGGGGGTCACCCACCTCCAGCTCCCACAATCCATACCCAGCCATTTCTCTGGAAACTAAACAACTCTTTTCTGAAAGCTTGGCAATGTAGATTACTGGGTAGACATATGTCATCTCCTCTACATGTCTTGACTTCCCCTATGTGCTGGACTTGAACATACTTTTACTTTTGGCTAAGCCTATTACTCTAGTCCTCCCACTACTTCAGTAGTCCAATCCCCACTATCACACAAGTCCCCGGGTGAAAACATGGGCCCTTTAGAAAGAGCAGAAACTCACTCTCTGGTTGCAGGTGCCCCACAGGCGAATCACAAAATCTTCTCGTTTCCCATCTCCTGGACAAAATAAGGCAGCTTCTCCACTAGCAGTAGCCAGGGGGGTTGTCCCTGGAATATGCAGGCTAAACTTTCCTGCGGGATGGGGCACTGAGACCCGATGCCAGTGGTTTCCACCACTTTAAAACTAGCTTCTGTGTCTCTCTTTAGGTGGAAACACCTTTTCCCTGAATGTAGCCCTACGTCAGGGCTGAGGCTCCAAGAGCCTAACAGAGCTGCTGTGCTCCTCTCACTACAAGCTCCAAACTCCAACTGACCAGACTACTGTTCAAACCTCCCAACATTCTACTCCAACTCCCTGCTGCAGATTCCATTGTGGCTCATGCAGCTGCAATAGTTCTATGGTGATGTCATCCCTCAGTCTCAGCTGAGACTGAGAACAGAGTGAGTGTGTGAAATCCATTTAATTGGAGTTTCACAAGCTGCCTTCCCTACCTACCACTAGGTCTTACTGGGATTCTAGTAACCCCGGGTAACAGGGGGGTTACATGTTACTATCCATATCATATAACTTTTGGAGGATTGCCCAGTGGGGGGTGAGATAGAAAGCCTTGACAAAACGTAGGTATATAATATCACAGGGTGTTTTATGATTCAGTGTCACTAACGTTTTCATAAAAGCAAAGAAGATTAGTGGTGCAGCTTCTGCCTCTTGTAAACTCACGTGGGCCAAAATTGTTTAGGAACGTGGTCAGCCTATAATTGATTCAAGCATTTTACAGATTACACAGGTCAAACGTACGGGTCCATAATTTTAATTGTGACAAGTCTCATTTGTTGAAAATAGGTACAACATGGGCTGCTTTCCAGTCGGATGGTAGTGTTCCTGTTAGTGACTGCTCAAAAAGTAGTTTTAGTGGCAGTGTTCGATGGTCGACCAGTCAGGGCCGGGGGATGAGTTTGTTTTAAGATGTTATTTTAATCATTATTTCTTCTGTAATACTGATTTCATCTTTAAATGCCAGGTGGCTGTTGGTCCTTGTTATAAACCCCACAAAAGTAGGTGTTTAACAATTCTGCTAGCTCTGCGTTCGATTTTGCTTGTTATAGGTCCTACCTGTGACTTTTTTTTAAGGAATTAATATAAAAGAGTAAAACTAAAGTTGTCTTCCTTTAACTTTTTGCCAGATTGTTTTCCATTATTTTTCTGGCTGTCCTCATTTCCCTTTTTCTCTGTCTTTGTAGCAATTTAAATGCTTTTTTCCCCAATTGGTCTGTGTCTAGCATTTTTTGTTTATCATTTTTTTCTTTGAATTAATCTTCCAATCTTTTTAGCCATTTTGGTGTTTATTTTTCCTTATAGCCTGTATGCTTTCATTTGCGATATACAGTATATTGGTTTTAATTATCTGCCACATGTTTTCAGTGGTTTTGTTTTGTAATTTAATTTCCCAATTTGTTTCTTCTCGTATGTTTTTATATGTTCTATGTCTGCTTCATCAAACAGGTAAATCTGGGGGTTCAGGGGGTAGGATAGAGCGTCCCAACGGATGCTCTCCTCCTCCACAGAAGGCATAGGTTAAATGGGGCAGCAATGCCCACACGCGTTACCGCCTGTGGAAGCATGGACGGTAAGGCAAAATGCCAGTTCCCCAAGGGAGGGACCGGGGTCACTGTGGACGTTTGACGGCAACGTGCATCTGCAAGTCGTTAGTCTGGACGCAAGTCCTCTACGTCGGCGGTCTCAGGGGGATGGGACTGAGAAAAACCAAAGGCAAAAAATCTCCAGGCCCCGAGCAGAATGACACCGGGTTCACGCTAAGGTAACTGGCTCGGCCGAAAAGACCAGTGGATATGATCCACTGGGCAGGAACCAGGAGGAGAAGAAAAAAAAAAAAACAGGCAAGTCTCAGTTTTACATATCAGGAGTATAAAGTCATAAGACAGTGAAAAACCATTCTGTGGTCAGTTTCCTGGGGGGGCCACTTTGCATGCATTATCTACTGGCTGTCAAGTCAGTACTCAACCACTGCCTCCTTGTGGACAAATGGAAAACAGCACAAACTAAGCCAATTGTCCTTGTGTCATGCTGTCACTTACCTTCGCCAACTGTGACAGTGAAGGGACTCTTGGGGATCTGGGCACCCCCGAAGGTGATGTAGATGGTGTACACCCCCTCAATGGTGGGTTTGTAGGTGCAGCGGTATGTGCTGTTGCCCTTGTCCTCCAGCTGAACATCTACGCTGTCTTTCTTCCCGGTAGGGTCGACTATGCTCACTTCTATCTCGCCTACACCAGCACCTATGGGGAGGAAAAAAAAAAAATCACCTAAAGGAAGAAAAAGTCTCAGGCGACATTCTTTAGAGGAACCTCTTTTCACATGCTTTAGAAAGTCTTAAAAAGGGAGTTTTCTGAGAATGGCTGGAAGGGTGAAGCACTCCCCACTCTGCTTCACCAGGCCACCTCTGTGCTGTGCTAAAGGGGACATTGGTTTGAGATGGGACTGGATGGTTCGTTATCTGTACTCCTTCAGTCAGGTCCACTAGTAAACATCCGTGAACCATGCCAGTTGTAGCAGCGAGTGAGTTTACTGTAGTGTGAATTTCTGTTTTGGGTGTAGTGATGTGAATGTGTGAGTTGAAGGCTGTGATTGTGTGCATGCACACAAGTGCGAGTGAGCTGAGGGCTATGGTGCAGACTCCAGTCAAAAGGAGATCCAGTACAGTGAGTGTGTATGTGGTTGGGAGACAAACTAGACCCTCAAAGACAATTTCACTCTGCAAAGATTTAAATGACAAACAGTGGGCAACCAGTAAAAGTGGGTGAAAGAATCCGATGGTGATCATTTGCGGAATTCTTTCACTACATTTGTTTGCCAGTTCGTATCTGCAGTGGACGTCTGGAATTTCTGTAATCAGGTCTGCAACTCACAAAAAGTACATTAATACTGAGGGGTTCCCCAACCCCCCCCAATACAGCACATCTCCCTCACCCCCATCACATTTAAACACACAACAAAATGCTTTCAGCTCAAACTGTCCATTTGACTTGCATTATACACTGAATGAGGGTGTGCAGAGACTCATAGGTAATGAGAGAAGAGCTGCCTACACCAGCACCTGCAGTAAAGATCTCAAAGTAGGTGGTTTTGTTGGCAATGTTCCCACTGGGTTCCAGGCCCGGGCCCTGTGCTGTCACCTTACTGGCATCTCCCTGGGCCTTGGCAACATCCACCTCAAATGGGCTCTTGGCAATATGCTGGCCAGCAAACAGGACAGTCACCTACACAAAAACGGTCACAAAATAAAAAACAGAACACCAAGCAAGTAAAATACTGTACTACAGAATGTTTACTCCAATTAAAGTTTAAACTTTCATCTATGGCAATGCATTCGTGTCAGTTAATTTTAGCACCCTGCCAATCAGCTGTAATTGTATACCACTGTAAGCAGTGTTTATTTTTATTTCACTGTCCTTTTAATTTACAGCTTTTTCTAGATCAGTAAACAGTGAAAATTAAAGGACAGAAACATTACCTGTAGTACAGTGAATCAAACCATGATTTTAAAGTTCACTCCGCACTACAAAAAAGGTTTACTGCACTGAAGCAGTTGCAGTGGAAAAGATGAAATAGTTTGCAGAATGGAGAATTGCATAGTGGAATTCATGCAGAATGGCAATTCTGCAGATTTTTTTTATTTAGTTTTAAAGTCTGAAGAATTCCAAAAGCATTTCAATGCAATCCACAGAATATTCTGCAGTTTACAGAAAATTAATCTCCAGTTCACACAGGCTGCAGAAAAATGTGAACTACATATTACCAATCCAGAATTTTAAATAAATAGTGCACTTTCAGACTTTCGCTTCTGATTGAATTCTGTAAAATTAGGCAGAACTTCTAAATTTCCACAAATTCCAGTGAAAGAGGAATTTGACAATTCGACAGCTCCTGTGCATTCTCCTTTCAAAACATATTCAACAGGAACACAACCCAAGAGACCCAGGAACATTAGCAGACATTACCCAAGTGCGTGGTATGTAAAGGACCACTCAATTTCCATCAAGTAAGGGTTCAAGACAAGAAACCCACCACTACAACGCCTTGCACTTCCACCCTCCTTGCAACGGTGATAAAAATGTGGCTTTGTAAAAACAGGCCCCACCAGGAGATGCATTAGGACAAGGTTAGGCTACTCCCTTGGTTAACAGCCAGAAAGTTTTTTTTTTATTTTGTTTAGTGGTGATGGGGGGGGGGGGGTTGTACAATCCCCCTGGGTGGTGTCCTACATTTGTTCCCTTTACAATGAGAAGGAACTGAAATATTGACTTGCTCAAGGTCACAGAGCGAGTTTTATGTTCTGTAATGTCGTTGCCACATCTCCCAGCAAGCTACTGTAAAAGGGACTGTTCCTGTTAGCTCACCCAGCTGACAAAAAATAATAAGTGGCACAGGTAGGATTTGAACCTGGGTCTCGTGCTTACCAAGCCAGACAGCTCAAGCCAAAGGCGACACACACACACACACACACACACACACACACACACACACACACACACCAGGCTGGGATAGCTCTTCAAGGGGACGATCACAGTGTGCGTTAGGCTCGTGCACAGATTGTAGTGTGTGTTCTACAGTGAAAATGTAAAATTGTGCAAAAGCACCAAGAGGGTTCGGTGAGTGATTTTAATGAATTTCAGAATATGGAGCAAGGGAGTCCCACACAAGTCAACGTGTGCAAGAGGCTTACAATATCTGCCATATGCATGGATCTGCTGTGCTTTAGGACACTGCTGGTATGAACAGCTCTACACAGAACACAATTGTTTTCTTTTTTTTTTAATTGATGATTTATTTTTTGGCCATAACAAGCCAAAGACACTTCAGCAACAAGTACAATGATAGCCTAGTCCTCACATGCTATTTACTAGTCAAGTTCAGAAAGCGTTTTTCTGCACAAACAGTTCTCTACTGTTAGGGTTAAGAGTCACATCTCTAGGTCCCACCTCTTGGGTACCAATGAGGGATCTTTGGTCATGACATACAGCAGTCATCCATGCCATCCATTTCAACCTTTGTCAGTCTGATTTCCGAGGGTAAAGGTCATTATTTCTAACCCGTATGCTATTTACTTGTGCCATCTACTCCCAATGTTGGACTCTGGCACGGGCCAGTCTTCAGTGATGCATTTCTTCACTACCACTAACAGAATCCCCAGCAAATATTAGCAGAATTACAAAAACCCTGTGGTTACAGGGGGAAGAGGCACAACGTTTTGGTAAGTGTAAGGTGTGGATTAAATATCCGACTTGGGATACTCACACTCCTGTAAAAGTGGGGATGACTTTAGGACCACATGATGCAAGAGTGGGCAGTTCTACTCTCCCCACATTTCCTCCAGCAACAAGTTGTGGACACCGTCCTCCTGTGTACCTGCTGCACTGGGTTAATGAAGTATTGCGAGAAGGCTTTTCAAACAGAATTCCCTTCATATCGTACAGGGTGAGATTTGTATTCTGGCCTATAATTTTCTAGAGCCCCAGTTCCACTGGTTGCTCTAGTTCCTGGTCCCAAAACTGTCTTTCAGCACTGGAGACAGTCACAGAGGAGTGCGGCACAATGCCTAGATAAGTGCAGCACAAATGTGGAACGCTACCAAGGACTGTGAGGGGATTATTGGATTCTAGTAAAGCACCTCGTCTTCTGCAGCATGACAAATATGTGCAAGGCCTGAAAGAATCCGAATGTATTAGAGGAAGCCCCAGACTACCACATGTTTGAAATGTTTTTACCATCTATCCCTGTAGAAGTTGAAAGATTCTCACCCCCCTATAGTACCAATTTTTGGGCGTTGTGGCTAATCTAGCCAGGGGAAATTCTGTATGTACGTGTAAGGGTAAGAGCCACAGCAACCTGTCTTCCAGGCCACACCTCATGGCCCACATCCTACACACCTGTACTGAGGTTGAGTGTGAAAGGGGGTTAGCAGTGTGTGGGGAAGTTAATGGGGTTCAATAAAGCACTTTTCCACTGGTTAGGTGGGTGTAACTGCCCACTCCAGCTGTGCCAGTTGGGGGGCAGAATTTCTGAGCCAGTATATTACCAACTGCAGTTGTGTGGCTTCATAATAAAGCTGGAGATCCAGTAATGCAGACCTTGTTCTAATCAAATTCCTTTTCCAAGTGTTCACTATTTGTGTCACTGCCTCCCAAAATGTGACTTTATTACTAGTGGGCACAGGAGGGAAGGCTGACCAGTGCATGAGGGAGGAAAGGAAGACATGAGGGGGATGCAGATGGGTACAGGGGTACACATGAAGGGGGCAATTGCACGTGAGAGGGAGGAGGGATGGTGAGACAAGGTCAGAGAGAAAGTGAGGTGGTTAGAAAATGAATCAGTGGAGTAGAGCCAGTTTGAATACTTAAATGTAACTGGCAGCCAGCTCAAAGTCCAATGCTGGATTCTGACATGACCAAAAGTCAATCCCAAATCCCACAGCTACATACAGAATGCTGGGTTCTGACTGGCTAACAGCCAGTGCGAGGACCACAGTAACTGTACTGTTTAAGTAAACTTTTACATACAGCAAACCATTTCAGAGCAACAATTTCCAACTCCTCAAATGAAGCTCAAGCAAATTTGCAGCAAATGAGCTGAGGGTTTATAATATACCAAAGAATTTTACTGAGCTCCAGGCTGCAAACGGGCAGGCCTGGACAGTTCATACACTACAAGCCGTCACATTCTGAAGTAAAGAGTACAACGTAGCAGTTAAGATTTAGAGGCGTGGCTGATTTACTGCTGATGGAAAGCAGAGGTTATGAATTTAGAGAGTGGTGCTAACAGAGTTGGACACCCAGGCATTGTCAGAAACAAGGTCTCTAGGGCAGGACTTTTCTCCATGGACTAGTGTCTCCTCAAGAGCAGTACTGGCATGGCAGTATCGCTTCAATCTCAGAAAGGTCAACAAGGAATGCCTTTCAATCAGCATTTACACCAAACCAGTCCCAATCCATAGCTGCTCTGCAGCATAATACACCCATTGAAAGCCAATGCAAGGACTCTGATCTTGAGTGTTCTACGACAGGGTACAGTATCTCCATTTCAAGTTGTTGTGCGACCACAGAGGCCATTGTTTGCCTACAGACAAAGTCAGGGGAATGGATGAACAATCTCTCCAATGAACAGAGCACGTTACCACCATGAGTGCAGCCATTGCTGGTACCACCAAGGATCTCATTATGTCCTGCCTGGGAGTAGTGGAGGGACAACAACTGTCAAGGGAATTACATGTGGCAGAGTGTGGATTATCTTTGAGTACCCTACGTGATCAGATTTTAAAACCAGACAGGTGGCAACCTTACAGGTGTCCCATGATTTATTTATTTTTTCTAACCAGGAGAGACACTAAGCTGAAAGCTTGTTTACAGGGGCAACCTAGGAGCACAAGGAAGTTAAGTGACTTGCTTAGGGTCACACAGTATGCAAGTGGGGGCTGTGGGATTCAAGCCCAGGTCTCCAGGTTTGCAGCTCAGAGCCTTAAACCACTGCGCTATACTGCCTCCTTCTGACCACTCAGGCAGAATCTGCCAGACTGCATCACCATTCTTGGGCAACCCCCCTCCACCCCACCTCTGATGACATGTGCCCCAGAAACCCAAGCTGGGCCCTTTAATACCCAGCATGGTGCCCCGTTCATATTCACAAAGGCTATTGGGTACAGAAAATGGGAATTTTTTTGAAGTTTACCCTGGACTGCCAAGCAGCATTTCCCTGGAGTCCTGCTTTTACCATTTGTTCAGCTGAGCACACTGGATCAGAGTACTGAGAAGTTAACTTGCTAGCTCAAGGCCACATCAAGTGGCTCTGATGGGACTTGAACCTGGGTCTTGGTCACAAGGCACTACCCCAATCAGCAGACTATCAGGAGTCAGACAAAAAGGAGGAAATCTGATCTATAGCTGCTTGTAATGATCCTATTTTCATTTAATTATATTTCTACAAAATAATCCAGCTGTAACTGGACCGAAATGAAATCTGCAGTTTCCCTTTCATGGCACAACAATCTTTGCAGTTCTCTTCATGGAACCAGGAATTTGAAGCTATGTAGGACTTGTGCACAGAACACCAGAGTATGGGCTGCTGATCTACTGTATCAAGAGCACAGCCATGTGTTCTGTACACAAACCATGACAGTTAAACTCCAAATCTCAGATTCCAGGTCTGTAACCAAACAGAATGGTGTTCATGAATACAGCACTTCTCATCAATATGTATTCAGGTACAATTAAATATGGAGAATGAACATAATTGCTTTTAAAAAACAGCTGAGAAGTAAAATTTCCTGTCCTCTAAACTTTATCAATGGCATCAATAAAAGTCGGTACTACCATTTGGGATGCACAAATAGCACAGATCTTCATAGAGAGCATCTCTTGCACCAGGCCACACCTCTGGCACTATAGCCAGCAGGCACTAGGACCAAATGGAAACTATTAGCTAGCAATCTAGTTGGAGCTGCCAACGACCATGTCAGATGCAGATGTCCTCCCTATATAAAAAAATCATGGGCAGCCCTGCATCATCCTTAGTTCTTTTCCCACTGACCATCACGCATCGGACTCGAGAGACTGCAGCTTCAGCTGACTGCCAAATCTTAGATTCTGTACCCTTTCCTTTCTTTCTCACACTAGTTTGTCCACCACTTTATTTTAAAAAGTGATTTGATTATGCTAGCCAACCCAGAGAAACTTCCTTTACTGCAGGTGCAGTAAGAAGATCCTAGATAAGGACGACCACATCTGCATTAGTTGTCTCAGCATGGACCACAACATTAAGGCCTGTAAGATCTAACAGATTCAATCAAGCTACCCAGCAATGCCACCAGAAGGCCCTAGAAAGCTTCTTCCTGGAACAGAAGGAGATCCAGGCTGGAAGCTCCCCCACATAGTCAAAAAAAAAAAAAAAAAAAAATTGGCACTAGAAGCTCCACCTCAGCAGCTCTGTTCACAGACTCCCAGTCCTCCAAGACCCAGGCCAAATAGTCTGGCAAACAAGCACCAGAGAGCGGAGCAAGGAGAAATCCTCCCCAGTGCGCCATCGCAGAGTCGACTGCTTCGGCAGTGACCACCACTGCCGCCCACATCCTCTCTTCCACAGACAGGACCTTTGCAGTGCTTCTCACCAGTTCTTCCAGTGATGGCTCGTCAGTAGTGGGCCTGCTGTCACCCCCGCTTATGCTGCAACTCCTGTCGTTTAGACCCATTACGGTTCAGGGGCAACAGAGAGGACCCTCTGCTGGACCTACTTCGGCTGGCACCAACCCATCTACATCAGGATTGTCACCTCTCCCATCAACACTTTTTGCCATTTCATCGATGTCAGGACCCCAGCTTTCCCAGTCAATGCCTCAGGAACCCCGGATGTTCCAGACCCCTCTTGCCCAGGGACTTCAGGTGGGGGTGTTATGAACATATGAATGTGCCAGCAGAAACATACCACCTGGTCTATCCAAGTCTGCTCGAGTGTGCAGCTAGCACTCCTAGTTTGCAGCAGCCCCCCCTCCCCTTTGTCATCCCACTGCTACCCCCCCACCCTCACGCTCCTGTTTCTTGTCCCATGTCCTTTCAAAAGCTGTTCACATTTACATGATACCACCCATTCTCGTAGTGCATTCCATTTTGCTACTACCTTCTCCATGAAATAGTGTCTCTTCATTTCCCTCCTAAATCTTCCCCCCTCTATTCTTAGCCCATGCCTCCGGTGTCCCTCCCCCTCCTTAGCTTAAAGACCCAGTCTCCCCCATCCTTGATTCCCCTCAGATACTTGAATGTCCATCATATCCCCCCTTCCCTTCTATCCTCCAGGGTGTAGATATTCAGGTCTCCCAGCCTGCTCTCAGGCTCTCCCCTCCATTCCATACATCTTCATTGTCCTCCTCTGCACCCCCTCCAGTAGCCTGATATCACACTTCAGGTATGGCCTCCAAAACTGTACACAATACTCCAAGTGTGGCCTTACCAGCAACCTGTAGAGAAGCAAGATCACCTCTTCGCCTGGACGAAGACCTCCTCACTATGCACCCAGCATTTTGTTTGCTTTTGCAGCTGCTCTCCTGCACTGGGCAGTGTTGTTCATGGTCCCCGTCCCTGTTACCATTACCCCTAGGTCCTTCTCCATGATCCCCAGCTTAACCCCTCCCAGCCAGTCTTCTGTCCTTGGGTTCTTCACCCCGAACTACATAACCTTACATTTCTTTGCACTGAACCCCAGCTGACACCTCTGACCATTCCTCTAGCTTGCTTATGTCCCCCTGCAGCTGCTTCCATCCCTCCACTACATCCACCACTGCTCTCATTTTGGTGTCATCTGCGAACAGGTTTATCTTGCTCACCAACCTGTGCACAATGTCTGATATGAAGAGCCCAAATACTGGTCCCAGCACAGAGCCCTGTGGCACCCTGCTTGTCACCTGCCTTGGAATTGAGAGCTCCCCTCCCACCCCCATCCGATGCAGCCTCCCACTCAGCCAGCTTGTAATCCAGTTCATTTTGGCCCCTACCCCTACACTAGTTAGCTTCCCCCAAGCCACCAATGAAGCACAGAAGCGAAGGCCTTGCTTTAGTCCAAGTAAAGAACATCCACCACATGACCCTTATCCAGCTCACCTGTCACCCAGTCATAATATTATATCAGATTGGTTTGACAAGACTTCCCAGAACAAACCCATGCTGCCTCACATCCCAGAGGCCATTGTCCTCCAGGTAAGAGGGTCTTTCCTTTAGTATAGTTTCATGTTCCGTTGGCCCACATAGACTGGCACTGGCTCTGAAATCAGGCTGTCTGCCTCCCCCGTTGCAGACTTGGGCCACTTCCTCTGTTTTGGTCCCACTTACCACCCTTCTGGTGATGCCTCAGGCCATACTGCTGACCCCCCGTGATCACATCACAAGACCCTCCAGCAATGCTGTGGACTACAGCTGTCCAGACCATGCTTTCACCTTTTGTGAGAGCATGCATCGCCTAGTCTCTCCCCCCGGGAGAGTCTATGCCAGGTTATAAAAGGCCTGCCCCAGCAGTGCAACCCCTCATGTAGACACGCCCGGCACCCTTGTGGTCGACAATGTCATTTGTGCCCATTTCAGAGCCTGGGGCTGACTAAGTACCATCCTGACCTCCCACCTGATGAGTAGGAGGAGGAGCAGGGAAAGAGAGGTGTGTGTGTGTGTGTGTGTGTGTGTGTGTGTGTGTGTGTGTGGAGGATGAGGGGCTAGGATCCCCCCAATTTGGTCTCAGTTTCCTCCGGGTGTGAGGACTCCTCCAAGTATACTTGAGATCACCCCCGGAGGACCCATACTTCATCACGGTGATGAAGTAGCAACAAGCAGATATGGGGTTTGCCAAGGAGCAGGATGTCACCCAGAGAAATCTGACAGAATACCTGGAACTGCCAGATTCCCCCACTTTGATTATTGCTCCTCTGCTGGCTGCTTTTGAGGATGCCACTATGGCTGCCTGGTACAGACCAAATAAGATTCCTGCAAAGCCCAGAAAGGCCAACAAATTGTACCAGGCTGCCTCAGGGAAGCCTTTTTTCCACAGAGCAGCCCAGGGCAGATTCAGTAGTGATAAATGCTGTCCATGATAAGTTTGAGACCCCAGCACCTCAGCTCCTTCCCCCCAGATAAGGAGTACAGAAAAGCTGGATCTTATGGGCAAGACTGTCTATGCCTCTTCCACATTGGCCACCACAGTTAGTTACATTACCCATAGTCAAGTTTAAACATTTTGTGGCCGAAGGGTAAAACTGCAGTGCAGGCCCTTCCAGAGGGTCCCCAGAGACAGGAGCTGCTTAAAGCCCTCCAGTCAGAGGCAGATGTGGGCAAACACCTCTAAGGGCTGCCAATGACACTGCGAATGCCTCTGCTTGAGAGCCATCCTGGACCCAAGAAACCTGAATTTTGCATCCAATACAGAAGTTTGGGATGGTAACCCTCCAAGGCTTGCTGCCTGTTCTGCACAAGGGGAGACTGGATATGCAGGATGCATACCTGCACATGAAGATCTGTGACCCCACAGTAAGTACCTCAAGTTCCTGTTCCAGAGGGAGCATTACCAGATCAGGGCACTGCCCTTTGACTTGTCAGCTGCGCCACAGGTCTTTGCCAAATTCTTGGCAGTGGTGGGGACAGCATTCAAGAGGGACTGTATGGGTTCTCTTATCTGGACAACTGGCAGCTCAAGGCTCAGTCCCAGGAGGAACTCATCCACACTCCAGTATGTACCAGTCAGCTGTTTCATGCCCCAAGGATTATGGCCAACCTGCCCAAGTCAGTCTTTATCCCCCCCCCCGTCCGCACCTCCAGTACATGGGGCATACTGGACACTGTCCAGGGTGAGACTTTCTGCCCCAGAACAGGGCGGCACGCCCCCGACAGGCCCGGTTCCTTTACAGCAGCCAGTATGTCACAGCCAGGACATTCCTGTAGCTTTGGAGCTTTATGGCTGTGGCCACTGCAGATCCCACAATGGATTTTAAGGAACCAATGGGATCAACGTGCGGACGATCTAGAACAGAAGGTTCTAGTAACCTTGCTGGTCAGGAAAGTGCTTCAGTGGTGGATGGAGCCCAGCAGTCTTAAAGAAGTTCCCTTCTTGCCCGCCTCCATCAGATCCTCACCACGGATGCTTCAGGGATCGGCTGGGGCGCTCAACTGGGCCCCCACCAGACCCAGGGAAACAGACTGCAGTGGAGAGTTCCCTCCATATGAACTTCCTAGAGATGAGGGCCATCTTATACAGCCTGCTAACCATTCAGGACTACCTGTCCCTGGGCCATCTGCTAGTGTAGATTTACATCAGTATGGTGCACTACATAAAGCAAAGGGGAGGAACATTCATACTCCCTGTGCAGGGAAGTGAGGGTCTGGTACTGGACTCCAGAACACAGTCTGGAACTGTCAGCAGTCAATGTTCCAGGTACCCAATACATCTTGTTATACAAGCTAAGCAGGTCACAGTCCAGGATGCAGAAGTGGGAACCGCTGACCTCAGTCACAAAAGACCTGTTCAACAGGTGAGACTGTCCAGAGTTGGACCTTTGTGTGTCCCCACTCAATGCCAAGCTGACACTTTTGCTCACTTGATCCATGGCCTGGAGTTTTCCGACAAGATATGTTGTCCCTCTCTTGGAAAGGGAGGTTTCTCCAAGTCTTCCCTCCATTCCCACTACTTCAGAAGGTGCTGATCAAGCTTCAGATGGGAGGAGCAACCATGATCCTCATTGCTCCCTTCTGGCCTCATCAGATCAGATTCCCCTTACTGCAGCAGTTGGCTACAGAACCGCCAGTGCCTCTGCCCCTGTGCCAGGGCTTGCTCTCACAGGAGTAGGGCACACTAGTCCATCTGGACCTCAAGTCCCTACACCTCCATGCCTGTCTCCTGAAGACGTAGCCATGGCTTGGTCTGGGTTATCTCAAGAGGTGGCCAATGTCCTGGTAGCTGCTAAGAATCCCTCCACCAGGGCCACTTATTCCATGAAGTGGAAGTGCTTTGCTCTATAAGCAGCTTCCTATCATCTGGATTCTCTCACTTGTCCAATAAATCAGATTCTGGAATATTTGCTGTCTCATTCTGTCCTGCAAGACTCCTCCATTAAGGTGCACCTGGCTGCTATCTCAGCCTTCCATGTCCCAGCTGATGGCCATACAGTGGCATAACTGGAGGTGTTCCATACATCTGAGAGGCATTCTTCATCTGTAGCCTCCCATACACAATCCATTCCCACCTTGGGACTTAAATTTCGTGTTGGAGAAACTTACTTTGGCTCCTTTACAGCCAGCCATGACATACAAGCTATGCTGTCATGAAAAGCATTATTTTAAAGTTGCTATTACTTCTGCTTGGAGAATTTCTGAACTTCAGGCTCTGATGTGCAAATCTCGGTTTGATTTTCCACAAGGACAGGCTGTTTTTGCAAATCAACCGAAAGTTTTCACCAAAGATGGTGTCAGTTTACTCTGAATCAAGCCATCCACCTGCCTGTGTATTACCCAGAGCATGCCAATCCGAAGCATTGCTCCATACTCTAGATGTACACAGAATACTCAGATATGTCCAAAGCACAAGAGACTGCTGGAAGTCCTCGTAGCAGTTTGCCCCTGGGAAAGAGGGTGTACCAGTTTCTAAACAGCGCCTGTCCAAATGGTGGGCCAACTATAGTTCTGTTACAGGAAGTACAGTAAGGAACTTCCCGAAGTTGTCCATGGCCTCTTTCCCAGAGGCATGATCTTGCCTGTTTCAGGAATGTCAGTCGCTGACATCTGCCACTTCCACTTGGAACACTGTCCACACTTTCAATAACCACTACAGTCTGAACAGTTCCTCTCAAGGAAGGGCAGGCTTCAGCCTGGCTGTGCTCCAAGGCCTCTTGCCTCCACCCGGACCATCAGTCAGTACTGCTTGGGACACGTTCCATAGGTGTGGCCTGATGCAAGAGATACCCTCAATGAAGACAATATAGTTACATTAAGAACTTACCTGAACAGTAGATCTTAGAGTACCTCTTGCATGAGGCCATGCCATCCCACCCTCCATCCCCTTTAGTCTCAGGGTTTCTCTTCCTGACACTTCAGGACGGTTCACCTTAGTGGCAGGAATCTCTAGCCCTCCTTCAGTTCCCCAGGAGGAGATTCTCTTCATATGGTCTCCAGCAGGGGAACTGAGGAGGGCGCGAGGCAGACCACGTTTATATACAGAGGATATCTATATTTGACACTCATGGGCAGCCCAAATAGACTGCTAGCTAAAAAGTTAATATGGTCCTTGTGCCTGGTGGCTATACTTCACACGTGTGGCCTGATGCAAGAAATCCTCTCAACTCTACCATTATGGTAGAGTTCTCATGTAACTGTATTTTATGCAACCCCCCCAACTCCCCCCACCTTACCTTGTGAGGCCCAGCTACCTTTGGTATGTATACCACAGAGAAAGTTCTGTTCTTGTCATTGTTGGCGGTCACCTTGGCCTGCATTTATACATAAAAAAACAGTCAAGGTAAGACATTACAGTTAAGCCTTCAAAAATGCTTTCTACCAAGGAGTCTGAAGGCAAATGCAAAAAGACAGTACCTCCTCCCTGTGTCCAGCGGGATCTTCCACGTACACCAGGACCTCGCCCATTCCAGCACTGATTGTCTCCACAGTAAACTCTGCACGCTTCATCACCATGTTGCCAGTCGGCTCAACACCTGACAGAAGAGGCACATCAATTAGCGTGCATAACATTTTTTTTTTTTTTTACTTTCATTCCTTTTAGGAAGGAGTCTTGTTCCATGGAGGTCAGCAATCCCTCTGTTCAGACGTCAGGAGTCCTGCAACTTAGTGCTGGACAATCACTGTGAAGTGCACATCTGTAAGTTTGGGGAAAAATGCCCACAAACAATTCCTCAAACTTTACAGTCTGAAAAAAACCTGTACAAACAGGGTGCTCGCAAATTTTATTTCCCTCAATTCCAGAACATAATCAAGTCTCAGAAAAGAAATGCCTGGAAAAGTGCTAAAGTTAAGTGTAGGACGGATGGATGGATATAAAAATGGCCAAGTCCCAGAGTTGGAAATTTGCAGCATTTTTTCCTTGGAAATCTGCCAGTTTGCAGGGATCAAAAATATGTCAACTCTCACTATAAATGTGAGCATTAAGCTGTTATCACAGAATTTTCATCAACTAACTTAAGATAGTGCCCAACCTATAACTGCATCATTGCTGCATCTCTCAATAATATAACTGTCCACTAAGCTGGGTAAATGTGCAGCTTGCTTCAGATCTTCTGCTCTGGGAAGGGGAAGGGGCTGGAACATTTGACAGATGATTCAGAGCTATGGGTCACTGCAATGCCACTGCAGGTGACCTGTTTGCGCCCTCTACAGGAGAGACTATGGCCACTGACAGAACCCTTCCAAACACTGGCCACTGCAAATCTGAGCAGACTAGGTCAGCCACTGTCCATGCCTCCAGGTCCCATGACTCATAGTTCAGCCCACTTGTTGAAGGCATGGAAGAGGGGGAAGATTAGCAGCACATCTTCCCATGGACTGTTTGGTACAGAATCCATGGCACCTCCCGAGACATGATCACCCAGTCAATCTGCCAGTTCAGTGTTGCCTACTAACAAGGGCAGGGATAACAGCTGACAAGCTGGGGTGCAAGTTCCAGTGAATGGGAAATAAGGCAGTCTGGCTCTTATAAGCGTCAATTGCCCACTGCAGGTTTTACTCCAGCACTGCTTTCCACTGTGGCCAACCATACTATTTCTCAGGCAATGTACATGGTATTCAGTTTCCCCACAACATATATTTGTTGTGGGGGCTGGGGTAGAGGTGAGAGTCCTCAGTCAACGTAGCAGACAGGCACTACATAAAATCCCCACTAAGAAAGCTTCAAGAGCATGAGAGATCATTTGGTACATTTACCTGCTGAGCTCTGGAGGAAAAAAATATTGTTTTAACTACATGAGCACCAGGAAAGAGTTCTGGAGGCCTTTTTGCACCATGATCTATATTAGGGAGAGAACAGAGACCTACTTCTGCAGCACATCTCTACATCTAGTTACCCCCCACATTAATTTTTTTTTTCCCTACAGCAACTTACAGCATGCAAATGTATTCAAGACAAAGTTAATCAGAACAGCCGAGTAACATTTAAAATAGGATGTACAGTGATTTATATCTGTTGTAACTTCACTGGGGAGTTTCACTATAAAGAAAGTGATTCTGGCTCACCGACTCCATTCTTTCTAGCATGGATCAGGGATGCATCACCTCTTCCATCTTTGTCAACCTGGCTAAAGCCTTTGACACTGTTGCCCATCCCCTTCTCTGCAAACATAGTGAAGCAGGCCTCTCCAACTCCGCCACCTGCTGGTTCAGCTCCTACTGCATGGGCAGTCTCAATCTGTCTGGGTTGGCAACTCAGTCTCTGCTCCTATCCCCATAAACGCTGGTGTCCCTCAAGGTTCCCTGCTCAATCCAATACTTACCTTCCTAACGCATGTTCATCCATAAAAAACACATGTACACATATGACACCATCTTATTTGCCTTTGGTACCTCCACTGAATGTCGAGAACAAGCTTGAACTGGATTTCAACAATATCCAGTGCTGGTTTCGTGACAACCATTTCACTGAATGCCAAAAAGATGGTCTCTATGACCTTTGCCACCTCCCCCTCCTTCCACACCCTAGATGGTTCTTCACTTGAAGAGGGCTCCTCCTTCAAGTACCTCAGCCTATGGTTAGACAAGAACCTAGATTTTGCTGTGCATGTGGACGCCATCCACACAGCTACTCCCCAAACTTGGTGCTCTGTATAGACACCGCAACTGCCTTCCCCTTCCTGCCCGCCAGGAGACTGTCCAAAAGATGATCATCCCCATCTTCAGTTTTGGAGACGGTCTACAGTACTGTTCCTAAATCTACCCTCAGACTACTCTCTTCCTGTCATTTTGCCCTGGACGGTCCACCCTGCACACACCACTGTAACCTCTACTCCACCCTCTCCATCCCCTGGTGCCAGACGACTCAGTGTTTCCACAATTGGCAAGTACCGACTTGGATCTCTGCCACATACCTTCTCTCCCATCTACTAATCCCTACTCTCTCCATAACTCCACCCATAGAAGTTTGCCCTCCCCTCCCATTCTTCTACTTCTGGAAGATCTGCTGCTTTCTTATCATTTCACCAGTACCTGGAATTCTCTACCTCTAGAGATTTGCTCGGCCCAGTCTTCCAGTTCTCTATCCCGTCTCCTTCATCTGTATGCCTCCCCCCTCCTGCAGCTGCAAATAGTCCCACCACATTTCCCTACCATTTTTCCCTTTACTCTCTCCCCCCCCCCACTTCCTCCCCTTTGCAAGTTTACACATCCTGAAAAGGGAGGGTTTGGCCCCTTCAGTTTGCCCTACTCCTTCCACTTTGCTGTTCTCTCCATTTCCATGCCTGCCACTTGATTTTCTCCCTTACTTCTGTCTACACCTGCCCCCCCCCCCCTTTGCGGGATTCACACGTCCTGATAGGGTGGGTTGGCCCGCCTCCTCTCCATTGTACTGTTCTATCCCATATGTATATTTCTGCCTGTTCCTAGTACTTGTTCTGCATCTAGTTTTGTACAGAAGTGTGTTTTATCAGAGATTTGTGTTTTTTTGATCTACTGCATTGCATTACTGGTTCGCCTCATGATTGATCCTTATAATGTGAAGGTGTTCACTGTGCTTACATTTGTAACTGTCACAGAACGGATGCTTACATCATGTCTGTTCTGCCATTTTTTTGCATATTACCTGGATCTACTGTTGGCATCTCCACTTCCCTTCCACCCAGGACACACCTGGAAATGAGATATTGCAGCTCTGTGTGCCTTTCCTGGTAAAACTTTTCAAATAAATATATGTGGTCATAATTTAGCCCAGGCTCTTTAGGGTACACAGTTGTAGTGTTTAGTGTAAAAAAGTTACAATCACTAACAGGCTTAATGAAATGGCATCCTCCTTCCAGAATATATGCAATACTGATTTTGCACATTGATGCTGTGTCCACACAAGATTACACAACTAGAATCATATTGGATGCAAGTATAAACTAGTAATTTCAAGTAAACTCACATTCAGTTGAAGTAAACAGATGACGCAATGGATTCCTCAACTGTGAGGATCACAATAACTTGTCTTGCATACCTTAGATAGAAAACGCCAAAATGGGTCTGTTGCAGTGGCTGTGCTTGAGGTGCCAACTATCTATCAACTGCAACTTAGTAAAGAACTTGGAGGTTCCCCTTAGCCAACTCAGCACTGCAGAACTCTAGAGACAGGAGCCTGCTGTTCCTCAGTGCGCATACAGCGCCATACCGCGCAGTCTCCCATCACCATCTTATCCTACGTGGGATACAGCCAATTCCCCAGAACTTACAACGGAAACAACCATTTCGAAAGAAATGAGCCTGTACACAAATGGGTGCCAGACACCCAGTGTCTGTTCTGACATACCCCCAGAATTCACTCAAATCTATAAACATATCCTTAAAGTGTATACAGCTAGAAGTCCACAATTGTTTAGCTGGAGTCTGTGGCTCAGTAAAACTCAGAATCAGATTACAAATGGTACGAGTTCGGTGAATAGAATCAGTGGTCGTCGCAAGAGTACTTGTCTACCCACATTTAAGTTCAATGTCCTTCCTGATAGTCACGTGTTCCCCTCTAATTGCCACATTTAAGTCTTCTGCAGGGAGTTTGGCCATAAAATCTCTAGCCACCTTAGGGTCTGTAACTGTACAATTTTCACTGTAATAAACTGAAGGCAGGCTGGTAAATTCTGTATGTCACTTCTACAGCTCTTGCTTTCACAGCCACCCTTTTGAAAGCTTTCCTACGAAGCCTTGTGGAAACAATCCAAAAACAGCTTTTCTTCTCTCACCGTGGAAGACTACTCTGACCGTTTTCAGTACCTGATCTTAGACAGTGGCTGCTGTCATGGTGAAAAGTACAGTTCCAGGGTCCAGAGCTCCACAATTTGTAACCCTTTGGGAGCCATTCTATAGGTCTTAAAAATGGCTACCGTAAATCCAATACTAATAAGCCCAAGTCCATATCTTTAGTGCCCTCTAGCTTGATCTGCAAACTGGGACTGCTAGATTTTCTAGCTTCAAGTGGGATCTTACTGCACCCTGTTCCTTCACAATGGCAGTTCCCTGCTTGGCCTACCACCCCAGCTAGCGATTCCACCACCACTTTATCTGCCTGTTGACAAGAGTTGATGCATTGTATCAGTAAACTAAGCGTTTTACCAGGTAGGCATACTAAGCAGAGTACCACTCGATTCCAGATGCACCCTGGGGGAGGAGGGGATAGGGAAAAAAAATACAGAAATACAAAACAGAATTACGGAAAAATACAAACAGCAAATACAACAACTGTACAGGCAGCTAGCAAAAGAGGAAAGAAATACAAAAACATGATGGAGTACAATTTAGAATATGTACACCTACATGTTAGCAGTGAGGAGCAAGAATAATAATGCACCAGTAATGGAGGTCCTGTGGGACAGAAAATAGACCCATAAACAACCACCACCTAAAGGGCCTGAAATGCAAGGCAGTATATATGCCTGACTGGGTTGTAAAAAAACATTTTGTAGTGGCAGCAATAGGGTCTGTAGATATCAAGTGAGGAGAGAGCTGTGCAGTAGAACAGGCCTGATGACAGGACCAATTAGAGCTATTTGCACGAGCAAGTAGAGGAGAAGGACATCTTTAAAAGGGAGTTGAGATGTAGTGGGCTGGAGGTGTGTCTAATGATGATGGCAAGGAGTTCCAAATCTTTGGCATATGGCAATTAAAGGCAACCTGGCCAGAGGTGGTTGACGTGTGGGATATGGAGTAGCCGGGAATCAATGTTCCTGTGCGAGTAGGCTGGTGGCGGAAGAGCTGCTAGGGTTGCTGCAAGGTAAAGGGGGAGGGTCTGTGCCCAAAATTTGGCTGTTGTCCTAACAATGCGAGTCTCCGATCATGTAGGGAAGGGAGGTCTAATGACCGGTAAAGAATGTAGTGATGGGTTGTTGGGGGAAGGGGGGGCAATCTAGGGCGAAACGACAGGAGTGGAAAAGAGGATCAAGTCTGGCTAGGGAGAACTTGGGTGCTACACTGTAGACAACGTCCCCATAGTCCAGTATTGGGAGGACCACTTTTGACAATTTCGGAGTGCGTTTGCAGGGGGATGCAACTTTTGTGGCGGTATACAGCACCTAGCATAGGATGCAGTTTCTTGTGGATAGAATCAATATGCTCTAAAAAATCTAGATGCTGGTCAAGCCACACCCCAAGGTATCTGCAGGACTTACAAGCCTCCAGAAGGAAGCCATCAAGGATGTGGAAGATAAGGGGGGGGAGGGAAGTCTAGAGAGTTTAGCCCTCGTGCCAAATGCGAGGGAGACAGTTTTCTTAGGATTAAGAAAGTTTTTGAATGAAACCAAAGTTGGACATTCTCAAAGTCCTGTTGAAGCCCGATTCCTGCTTCAGAAGGGGATGAGCCTGAGGCATACAGTACTGTATCGTCTGCATACAAGTGAATGGAAGTATGTGGGCAGGCCAGGAGTAGATTGTTCAGGAAGATGGAGAATAGTATTGGGCAAGGACAGAGCCTTGTGGGACCCCTGTAGTGACAGGGGGGAAGGAGGAGGTCGAGGAGCTAATTCAGACTGATTGGGACCTGCCTGCTAGGTATGAACTGAACCAACTGGTGGCCAAATCAGAGAGGCCCAGTAGGGAAAGCTTGGACAGTAGCAGGGTGTGAGAGACCGGGTCAAAGGCCTTAGCAAGGTCAATGAAAATGGCAGAGGTAATTTCCCCATTATCCATACCCACAAGGATGGCATTGGTGAGTCTTATGAGAGAGGTTATGGTGGAGTGAGATTTTCTGAAACCAGCCTGGTACGGAGTGAAGAAAGTTTGAGTGGAGATATATGGAGAGCTGAGAGAGGACGAGGCACTCCTGCAATTTGCCTAGGATGGGGAGAAGAGAGATAAGGTGGTAGTTTCCTGGTGAGGAGGGGTCACCGCCTTTGTATAGGGGGATAACTAACATGTTTCCAAGAAGATTGTAGTGAGCCATACATGAAGGAGAGGTTAAAGAGAGCAGCCAATGGGCTGGCAATGGCTGGGGCAGCTACGAGGAGCTTTGGCGTCAAGACCCGAGGGGCACTTACCTTTGGTGGGGTTGAGGAGCCCTAGAGCTTTTAATACCTCTGAGGGTGTTAAGTGAAAGGAGAAATTTGAGGATGGGGTGGCGGCATAGCTGGGGTTGAAGTGGATGGCTTAGGGGATGGGGTGGAAGAGAGGACAGGAGGGAGGATGCAGTTTGTGAAATGGGAGTTTCTCAGTGGCCACCATGCTCGGGGCAGTGACCGTGTTTCCTGCAACACTGAGGGCTGGTGTAGGGGGTTGGACCGGTGGGGACAAGAGGGATTTAATTGACTTCCAAAACTGTTGGGTGACTGAAGGTGTTGAAGGATGCCTTAAAATGGCTTGATTTGGCCTGACAGGTAAGCCTTGTGCAGGCATTCGGCAGTGACCGATAGTGTTGGAGAACAGTTTGGGAACCCGATGCCTTGTAGGTTTTCCAGGTGCGGTCCCAGAGTCGAAAACAATCAATGAGATCAGCGGTTACCCAGGACAAGTGGGCACCCCTTGCTCTGGATCTTCCAAGTGGTGCATGGTGATCCCAGATAGCCAGGAATCTAGTCAAGAAAAATTCAATGGCAACATCAATATCGGGTGCGTGTGGGATAAAAGACCAATCAACATTGTGCAAGTCATTTAGGAGCGCTGTCGGATCCAGGGATTTATAGGACCTGGTGAGCAGAGAAAGGGGGGGGACTGAGACATGCAATGCTGGAGAGCTGACCACTCAATCCTGTAGCTTTCAAACCAAATGAAACAACTGAGATGCACAGCTCTCTGAAAGGATTCCAGAGTCACAGGTTGGTCGTCTAAAGGGTCTGGTGGAGCTTTCAAAAGGCTTGCTCCAGCTCCTGAAGTGTCCGCCTTTCCTTCATTTCTCAGGTTCCCATTTGCAGTGCAGCTTAACTCAAGGTACCACGATATGAAGACATATGTAGACTATACGATCACAAAAATAAAAATTCACTGTAAAAGTAGTTTCAACTGTGGAGCGATAGCAAAGCACGTGTTCATTATGCAGTTGGCCATGCCCCCCACCCCCAGTTTACTTCACTAGAGATTGGGCACTGCTCCCAAATTCTCAATTCTGTGGGGTTTTTTTGTTTTTTTTTTTTATTATACAATACCAATGTGCATCTGCTGTGCATCTCAATTGTTTTCTTCATTTGGTTTGAAAGCTACAGGATTGAGTGATCAAGCTCTCTAACATTGCATGTCGCAGTCCACAGGGCGATTTTTTTTTTTTTTGGACAGGAACCCAAACCTGGCTGTCACCATCCGTTCAACAGGGAAGAATGGTAAGAAAAAATCTTTCATTTAAAAGGCCCTTTAAAATCTCTTAATGTATTGCAGCTTACCAGCAGCTGCTGCACAGTCAAGAGATATCCAGGACTAGATCTGCACAGTACAGACACTATGCTGTTTTTTTATTTTTTTATTTTATGTAAACACTGATGTCAGAGTAGGTGGAAATGGAGCCGAACTACAACATAGTCAGGTGACACCTCCCCCTCTGACATCCAAGGTGCCATAAAGTGTTAATCTCCATCCTACCCCCCAATTCTACTTATCCTCCTTCCATATGCAGACTGGGATCTTTCGGCTCATTCCAGTGCCCTTTCCTGTCCTCCAGAGGACCACCCTGCTGGCATCCTAGACAACCCACTGCACAACATAGTTGGCCTTTCCCCTTGGCTTGCCCCCCCCCCCCAAAAAAAAAAAAGTCAGGCTGTCTGCAGCTCCTTAATGACTTCCAGATATACAACCTAGTCACTCACTGCAGCACAGTGGAAGACCAAGAAATCCAGACACAGGCAAGTAGGGCCCAATATCAGATATGGGGACATGGTGCAGCATCATCCTCCCAACTTGTGGCATTTTCATGCGTTTTCTGGTCCCCAAGAGGAGCAAGCATGCAATGGCATCTAGGACATCCCTCGGCACTCTCCCAAGCATAGTACATGGAACAGTAGAGCAGCATCTGTCGACAAGTTCTCACCTCCAGCCACCCACTAGGGGATAGCCAAGTGCTGGCCACCATAACCTCCCTGCCTGGAGAGCAGTTCCACTGATGCTCAGTCGCCACCTCCTCCCCCCAGCTCTCCGATGCTCCTGGCTCATTCCTGAACCCAGGTCATCTGCGTCACAAGTGGCAGTGCTGCCACTGCACCGGCCAGCAATGGTATCTGTCTTCAATCAGTACTGGGCAGATTTACAGTAAATGTAAAACTACAAAGCCTCGCAACTCACCCAAACATTGATCAAAACAGTGCAAGCTATGAGCTGGTGTGTAGTGAAAAATATATCTACACACTTCACATATTTTAAACAGAGCAACTAGGATACCAACCCAGCAGATAAATGACAGTTTTGCTCCCAGGCACGGAGCTTTATCAAATGCAAAATGCTGTCTGGCTGTATCTGCAGGGGTGGTACCCTTGTTGCTCTGTGGATATCAATTATGTTTACTATACTCCAGCTCATAGCTTGCCCTTTGATCAGTGTTGGGGTGAGTTGCAAGCATTTTGATATTAATTTAGCCTTACACAACCAGAGCTAGTGGGTGACGTCTTATTCAGATTATATTTACAGTAAACATGCATACCTCCAGACTGTTGCACCTACAGGTAAGCCCAAAAATGCTTTTACATGCTTCATAGACTGTCAAACTGCAAAGGACACTGCTCAACTTCCTTTACCTTTGTGTGCCCACAATTTTGCACCCTAAGAATTTTTACTTTATTTAATCCCCATTTTTATCCAAAGCTGGTAACAAGTGTTTAGTCTATAACCAGACAGTTTCTGTAACTGGCAAATTTGTGTGTTTTGTAACAAATAAGAAACTTTAGGGTTTCTAGCCAAAGGTTCTTCTCCACCAACCCCATTAGCAAACAGTTCTGGGACCAGATGAAGTAAGAACAAGAAGCTGCCTGGCGTGAAAACCTTCACTGCAGACTTACACTTTCTGATCTGCTGAAATAACCAGGACCTGGCACCCATCCAAAATAAAGTGAATAATGTGTATTAAAAAAATAAACTTATTGTGAATCAGGCCAGTAAAATTCACCTAGCCCTGCCGACTTGAGATGGAGCAGGTAAAATGTCAAGTACAGCAGTTGGGCCAATGAAAAATGTCTAATGCTAGTGTATTTCCCCAGTCACCAATCCAGCTGGCTAGTGGATGCAATATTTTCCAATACCCAGAAAAAGGTTTTAAAAATATAAATTGTGTTTAACTACTCTAGTCACTGAAAAATACCTGCAGGAAAACAGAATCTGTGGGACTCATCTTCCAGCTTTCCTCTGCTAAAGTCCATCAATGATTTATTTTGTGAAATCAGAATCCTTTCCACAGCAACACATTATGATGTCACAATCAGAGATTCTGACTTTTGGGGGGGCACACACACACACACACACACACACACACACACACACACACACACACACACACACACACACACACATCCGGAGAGTGGTATGAGGCCTGGCTGGGAGACAAAGATCCCGTTTTTGTGCAAAATGGCCTCAGTAACAAAGAATGAGAGAACATGCATCTCAGGGTGCTCCGTAGGTGCCAACCAAGGTCTTTGGACCTGAAACAGTTAAAAGGGAACAGTCTGCTCAAAAACTAACCCAACTGAGGCTGCATTACATGTGCACATAACCATTTTTTTTACTTACCGTTTACTACAGTACATTTATACCACATCTGAACCTGCGGATTCCTGAGTCCCACCCTGACATCTGCTGGAACCAGAGTTCTCAGCACCTTCCACGGCTGATGTCAGAGCTAGGCTGCAACCACAGGAGATTCAAAAGCCTGCGGTGTATGTTAGAGCTTTCATATGCTTAAATAAGATAAGTGCCCGTCCCGCTGTTCACCCAGGGATACATACAATGCGCTGTGACTGTACTTGGCCCAGGAGGACAGCTGGACCTGCAAATAAGATCAGAGCTTACAAAAAACTACTTCAAGCGGTTTAATCTTCCACAGCTGCAGCCCAGCTTGGGATGTCAGCAGCAGCAGCGGATTCTGGGATTCCTGGTTACAGCAAGTGTCAAGGTGAGAATCAGCAGGATCTAATATACTGCAGTAAGTATAATAGAAAGTGCAAACAAACTATAAATTGGTACCAGCCCCACACATGGCTGTAGAGCTCAACTTCAGAGGCTCCCTCAGTTTCGAGGCAGCTTGCTGTGCCCAGCTGCCTGAAGGTGGACGGCTCTTGGCAGTCAACACTGACTGGTGACAAGGCAGTGTGCTGCAGATTCCAGTCTCTAAAGGGGCATCCCGACTTCCTGAATAATGGCAGCAGTTACAACCCACTCATGGTCCTGGTCCCTACCCAGACAGAGGGGGAGAGAGACAGAGAGGGAGGTGTGAGCCATGCCTTACCGGGCACCCTGCCAACACTCTGGTGACCCAAGTTCAGAAACAGACTGGTTGCCAGGGTAGGATAGGAAGGGAGTAGATTCTGTGTGAGGAACTGCTCCTCTTGGGAAGGGAGGCTTGCCTGCCCATATGACTGCTACCAGGTGGAGGTCTGGTGGGAATGCAGATGAGGACAGCACACAGGGAGGGGCCACACATCCATACTAGGGGAGAGTTTGTAAACTAAAAATGGTAGCTGGTGCTTTTGTGAAGCCCTCTGCCTTGCTCTTCTGGTTCTAGACCCGAGCTCCACCTGGAACTTGCTGCTCCAAACTGGGTGGTTTCTCGGGGTGATGACCCTTCCTATTCTGATCCCACTGAGGAGGGAGAATCCATGGGGGTGCTGCTAACCAGGTAGGTCCCCAGGGGAGGCATGCTGTGGTTCAAGAGGACAAGAATAAGCTGTCCCAGTTGCTAAGGAAACAAACCTTAACAGAAAAAACTAACTGGGCATCAGCCAATGCAACAGTCTATTGTACCGTAGTTAGGCAAATACTTTAATATGATTTCTTAGTGTGGGATGCAAGACTCAAAATTTGAAAGCAAACAAAGAATACGAAAAAGGCCATTATGAATAATTTTGGGATCCGAGGTCTCTTATGGAGGACACTTTAAAAAAGTGTAATTTGGTAAGGCTAGGTAGAAGGAGAGAAGAAATGGCAAAGAAATTCTTCATGGAAATTTGCAACCCTCAACATAAATTGCACTCCCTGTTACCATCAAAAGACATGGCTGCGTACAATTTAAGGGAGCAGGTTAGATGGCAAAAACCAATTTGTAGAACAGAGAAGTATAGATCATCCTTTTTTACGTATTGCTTAAATGAATAAACCCCCTTTGTGAGTGACAGTATGACTGATGTTACAAGCATTTAAATCTTGTATGGGGCCAGTTGTAAAACAGTAATATGCCGAATTTGTTCTCTATGTAGCTTTTTAGAAAGAAGGCAAGTATTTTCCAGCAGAAGGAGACCATGTGGTCCATCTGGTCTGCCAGATATGTCCAACTCCCCCATCTACTGCTCTTGATGAGAAGACTACATTGTCCCATGCCAGTTTTGAATTCTGACAGTCTGGGCAACCACCACCTCAGGTGGCAGGTGGTTCCAAGGGCCCATAGCCCCTCTGTGAAAAGCACTTTCTAACACTGGTTCTGAATTTACCAACCAGGCATAAGTTGTGCCCTCTTGTACACGCAGTCCTATTTTCCAGAAATAAGTTACCGGTATGTACTGTGTTTATCCCTTGAACAAATTTAAATGCTTCTATCACATCTCCTCTGTTACTTCTCTGCTCTAAGGAGAATAGATTTAACTTTTTAAAAAGTTGGTTGTCTTGAAACATATGCAACTTCAGCCACTACTCTGTGGGCAATGTATGGTTGAAATGAAATAACTAAACCACTGCTTTTGGCAATTAAAAATGAACATGTGCACTACGCCATCAACTCACACTGGCCTGGGACTTTTCACCTTGTTGGTGCTGGCAAGCTGGGAGGTGGTGTATTAGGTTCTAGGTCACCTTCAGTTCCCCAGCAGTGTTTAACTACCTATGCACATTAAATTCAGAGCGAGAGAAGCACTAAAAGTTGTAATTACCTTAATTCTTAGTCCCCGACTGAGACATAACTGGGAAATAATCAGATATAGTACACAATACAGCCTGGTTAGCTCATGCAATTGCCTCAGTTGGAGGTGGGAAAACCTTTCCCTCTGCACCCTGCAGGAATACAGGCTGACCCACACTAAAGGACATTTGGCTATGGATTCAATCGGAGGAGAGAGGCTCCTCCAGAGCAGCCCCTTAATTTAGAGTTAGACCCTCAGGGGTCCATCCAGAGTGCAGATACCCCTGTGTGCCTGGGCAAGGGTGCTCTGTGTGGATATGTGTGAACTCCTAAGTGTTATGCCTGGATTAATTACAAGAGGTGTCCCAGCCACAGTTGTGGGAAGCAGAAAGAGTGAGGATGCGTTGCCACTATCAGACCATAGCAGGTAGAGGCACTGGCACCAGGTAGAGTTGGCCCACATGAGGGGAACTGAATGATCTGCATGAGCAGCCCTACAAGGACAGATTGAGGGATCTTCACATATATACCCTGCAAGAGGTGGGGAGAAAGAGTGAGGGGTGACAAGAGAGATCTACAAGTACCTCAAACGGGTAAGCAAGGTACAGGTGGGAGTCCCTTTCAAATGAGAAGCATCACCAGAATCAGGAGGGCAGCAATGAAGTTTTTTTGGGGATTCAAAAGTGAAATACTTCTTCACTGAAGGGGTGGTAGACACCTGAAATAGTCTGCTACCAGAAGCGGAGGCTGGAACACTGGGGGCTTCAAGCATGCATGGGACAGACAGGGTATATTAGTTAGGAGGCAGGGAGATGGAAGGGTCGAAGGAGATCACATAGGGTCTGCAGAGACAAAACAGTCAGGAACAGAGCAGAACGGGTGGGCCAAGCAATCCTTTTCTGCCAACTAGTTCTGCGTTTGTTATCTTAAGGGCTGTTTGTAGCTCCTAGAGAATAAACTTTGGAATAATATGAACTATGCCTACTGAAGAACTCTGCCTGGGAGTTTATCTACCACCAGCTAAACTGAGTCACGACTTGCTGGGATGAAATGTTCTGTGATACCACCAGCTGGGTAAAGCCAAATTAGACAAGTTGTTTTAATACAATGGATTAATAGATTTAAACTATTCCACCACTGTTTGTGCTCCTGGCTGGTTGGGTTACATTTTCCCCTTTTGCCCAGTTCCATGCTCCTAGTCATTGTGCATCTGGGAGATCATCCCCATCCCGGAGGGCAAGTAAGTGGTTCAGTTTTCATGTATGCAGATTTTCCTGAAAACAGAGATGCAACAGCAACCCCTAGACTGGGAGGGAGGGCCACACTAATGAAATACTAATGGGACTGTACCTCACTATACCAAGATTGTCCTGGATACTGAGAAATTATTTAGTTCTCGATTACCGGGTAGGTGCACTAGAAAATAAAACTGCCTACTTTCTGGCACAACCCAGGAGGGTTACAGGTAATGGTAAAGTCACAGATACTAAATTTTGGAGCAGAGCACAGAGATATGACAGCATATGACTTTACAAGACAGCAGGTAACCATGGTACAGCAGTGTTATTGGAACACATTACAGAAACAGAATATTTTACTGTGGTACAGCATACCAGACAGCAACAAGTGTTAGCATTTCGATCCCGAACTAGGCACCATAAATCTAAAACAAGATCAGTTCAAAATAAACACAAGAAACTTCAGCATGGATGATGCAGATTACAAACATGCCTGAATTTATATTCATGGTAAAAATGGAAGGGGAGGAACAGAAGTGCAGTCCAGTTTATGTTCCATTTACAAAGGCATCAAGAGTACATCATGGTCTATATACTGACCTGGACCATAAGCCCTGGCCTTCTTTGGGTTCAGTTTGGGCCTCAAAGGTGCGCCAGGCTTTAGCTGCCGGAAACTGGGAGGTATGTCATAACAGAGTGTTCATCGACATTCGGTCCCTAATTTCTTCTGGTGCGATTACCTACAAACAAAACAAGATTAGCACAAGACACTGCATGCGAAGAGTGGCGAGGTGGGGGGGACTGCCAAGGCACAGAGGAGAGCGAGGAAGGAGGAGGAGGCTGCCAAGACACAGAGGCAAGGAAGGGGGGGAGAGACTGCCAAGAGAGGCGAGGCGGGGGAGACTGCCAAGAGAGGCGAGGAGAGGGAGGAGACTGCCAAGAGAGGCGAGGGGGGGAGGAGACTGCCAAGAGAGGCGAGGAGGGAGGAGACTGCCAAGAGAGGCGAGGAGGGAGGAGACTGCCAGAGAGGCGAGGAGGGAGACTGCCAAGAGGCGAGGAGGAGACTGAGGCGAGGAGGAAGACTGCCAAGAGAGGCGAGGAGGGGGGAAGACTGCCAAGAGGCGGGGAAGACTGCCAAGAGAGGCGAGGGGGGAAGACTGCCAAGAGAGGCCGAGGAGGGGGGAAGACTGCCAAGAGAGGAGAGGGAGGAGGAAGACTGCCAAGGCGGAGAGGAGAGTGGGGGACTGCCAAGGCAGAGGAGAGGGCGGGGAGACTGCCAAGGCAGAGAGGAGGAGTGAGGGGAGACTGCCAAGGCAGAGAGGAGAGTGAGGGGAAGACTGCCAAGGCAGAGAGGAGTAAGGGGGACTGCCAAGGCAGAGAGGAGAGTGAGGGGACTGCCAAGGCAGAGGAGAGTGAGGGGGGACTGCCAAGGCAGAGAGGAGAGTAGGGGGAGGACTGCCAAGGCAGAGAGGAGAGTGAGGGGGGACTGCCCAAGGCAGAGAGGAGAGAGGGGGGACAGCCAAGGCAGAGAGGAGGAGTGGGGGGGACCGCCAAGGCAGAGAGGAGAGTAAGGGGAGGGACCGCCAAGCAGAGAGGAGAGTAAGGGGAAGGGACCGCCAAGGCAGAGGAGAGTGGGGGGACCGCCAAGGCAGAGAGGAGAGTAGGAGTTCCAAGGCAGTGAGGGAGGTAGGGGGACTGCCAAGGCAGTGAGGGAGAGAGGGGGGGACTGCCAAGGCAGTGAGGAGAATGGGGGGACTGCCAAGGCAGTGAGGAGAGTAGGGGGGGACTGCCAAGGCAGTGAGGGAGAGTGAGGGGACTGCCAAGGCAGTGAGGAGAGTAAGGGGGGGACTGCCAAGGCAGTGAGGAGAGTGGGGGGGACTGCCAAGGCAGTGAGGAGAGTGGGGGGACTGCCAAGGCAGTGAGGAGAGTGGGGGGGACTGCCAAGGCAGTGAGGAGAGTAGGGGGGACTGCCAAGGCAGTGAGGAGAGTAAGGGGGGACTGCCAAGGCAGTGAGGAGAGTAAGGGGGGGACTGCCAAGGCAGTGAGGAGAGTGAGGGGGGACTGCCAAGGCAGTGAGGAGAGTAAGGGGGGGACTGTACACTGCACCCATGCCACGTGGCAAGCAGAAAAAGTTACAAATACAAGAAACCAATAAGAGCTTCTCATTCATACGGTCTTGGGATCCCCCATCCTTAGGGTGGCCAACCATTGGAAAGCACATTTTCCTTAACATAATTTTTCCAATGTGGCCCTGTTAAGATGGTAGTCCATTCAGTTTCCATATACTGCAAAGTTAAAAGTACAAGTCCTTAACCCCATCTCCCTTGCCTCTTTTCAGGTGATAAAGCTTTTGTTCCTAATATCTCAAATTAACTACCTCTTCATTTTCACCAAAAAGGACTATTCTGCTTCTGATGTCACACCTCTTAACACAGGAATACAGGGCTGCCCAATGGCCAATGCCGGCAACCAGAGTTCAAAAGCAAGTTCGGGATGCTGGCAGGGACAGCCAGATGGCTAGAGAGCAGCTACTGCTTGGCAGTACTCCCAGCCTGGGGAGAGGGTATATGGTTCCACCACTCTGATGACCCCCTGTGGTGGGCCTTGAAGACCACAGGGAGCCAGAGTATGGAGAGGTCGACAAAGGGCATTGTCAGACATCAGGGAAGGTAGGCAGTACCAAAAAAGGGGGTAAATACTTTGATGTAAGGCAGACTTTGTGAAGCTCTGCCTGCCTGTCCTCCACCTGTATCACCACTATGCCTACAGAGAATCTGGATTATGACTCGGGGGCCAGCCTTCCCCCTCCTAGCCCCACCACATGGGGCAAGTCATGGACGATCTCTCTGCAGGTAGCTTGGGGAGATTGGGGCCAGCAGGGACAGGGTGAGTAGCCACCTGCTCAAGACTGAGGTAGAAACACTTCTAACAAAAAAAAAAAAAAAAAAAAAAATCAGAAGGCAATCTGGATTTCTTTTTGGTTTACGCAAAATATTAGTGATCGGGATAGGCATGCTAAGCCCAAGTCAGTTTCTAGGGGCAATCAGAGGAGGGTTGGGAGAAACAGATGCATTAATGTATGCAGTGTTCCCCGATCTGGCTCCAGTCGGCCAGCAAGACAGCTTGTTCTGGACAGTCGAGCCCCTGCTGTCCACTGGTCTTGCTCTACTGCACCACCTAGCAAGCCAGACCTCTTGCAATTCAAATCTCACCCCATTCTAGTGGGCCCCCCAGGAGGAACAAGTGACTACTGGGGAAGGAGGCACACCATAGTAAAGCGTCTGTGCAGGGCAGGGTCCAGACATTTGAGGCCAGGCAGGGTGTTTACTTTTTTTTGCCTTTCCCACCTTCCAACACTTCTACTACTGCATGCTCGTGCAGACTGTTGGGGGGCAGCAGGTATCACATGGGTCACCTGCCGTGGTAGCCACCCTTGCAACATCGCACAATGGCAAACTGCAGAAAATCCTGATACTGGAAAAGTCATTCATCTGAACACAGCTCTGAAGAAAGGCGTCATGCCATGGTGTGCCATAACTTGCAATGGCACTGAAGCAACAGTGACTAGCGTTGTACAATTCCAAGGCTCCCCACAATCCACAGGAGACGCTGCTGGGCAAGCAGCCTCAACCCTCTCATCTGGGACCTGTGCATGCTCTCTCCCCAGTCTGCCCAAAACTTATAAACCCAGAGCAAGGGAGTCAGGACTGAAAATCTCTCCAGAATGTCTTTGCGTGACAGAGCACTGCAGTACTAACCAGTGCCACTGGGCTGGCCTAGTTCTATAACTTGCCTAGTCTTTCATACACATTGTATCCTAAAAAGTGTATTACAAAGCAATGAGAAGTACTGATTTCATACGCACTATGCCCCACAATGTTTTAAAAGCAATGAGTTAGATACTGGTAGTGCAGCAACTGCAGACTAGAACAGAATTTGGTGTATATATAGCACATGTCACACTGTATCCCAAAGTGTATTACAAAGAAGCCCATTTGATACAGATAGTGTATGGACAGCATGCAAGATACATGCAGCATTCTTTAAGCATGCAAGTACCACACACACAGCCATAGTGCAGCTGTGCTGAGTGAGGTAACGGAGGCCAGGACACCTGGGATAACTACTGTTTTGAGAAGTGCACTGGGATCTTTGTCTTCCACCTGTACAGCCACCAGAAAGGACATTGGTTTGACATCTCATCTGAAGGACAGCACAGCAGACAACCCCTCCCCCCCAGTGCAGCACTGCAGGATCAGTGTTTAGGTTCATATGCCACACCCGGCATCTGGGCTGATACTCATGCAGTGTTCCTGGCCTTGGAGAAGGGGTTGTGCCAACAGAGCCACTGACATTTAATGTTGCTAATTCCAGGCATGAGTGGGTGGATGATGTGCAGGAGGGTGCTCATGCACACAAAAAAAAAAGTGCTGCAGTTTAATGTAAAGGGAAAAATGCACGGAGTGGCCAAAGCAGGATTTTATCACAGCAGACCAGTAGGGGCAATAAAGAGGGGGTCAATGTTAGTTAAAAAGAAAAAGCTGGGGGAGCAGAGGATAGGGAGGTATCCCCTCTGTTGGATGCATTCCTCCAGTGAGGGTGGGCAAGTGGCTGCTGTCAGAGAATATCACAGCAGTGGCGGGGGAGAGACCAGGCAATCCTGTGCCCTGCCTCCCTTTGGAGCAGACCACCTCGAAAGCTGCATGGTATCCACCAGCTACAAGAAAAAAAATGAACATAAACCTCAAGATGGGGTGATGTGGTACAGCTACTTGTAGTCTGGTCTCAAGAGTGTAAAGGCTATCCTTCACCCAACCCTCCCCCGTTTGTTTTTTTTTTTTTAATGTCAAAAATGCAGTTATTCATTGCAAAACAAGGACTCTGCAAAGCTATTCATTCAGCGTCGGGAAATACAACCCCTACCTTCTGCCTTTTATCAGGCTGGGGAACCACTTTACTTTCACAGCAAGCTTATTTGTTTTGTTTTCCCCAACAGTCAACCAGTGGTCATCTAAGCAAACATGTTCCCTAGGTGCTGTACAAACTCTTGAATCCACTGCTTTGGAGTCTGTGCAGGATGTGAAGAGTTAAGACACCATGAATGTTTGGGGGATTAAAAGAATGCACAAGAGTCTGCCCCCCTCGCCCAAGTTAAATGTGCACCAAGCACAATGGTGAGGTGCTGAGGAAACATCAGGCCATCCAACATTACCAACATCCCAGAACTTGGTGACTCCGGTTTGATTCCCACCTCAGCAAGTCAAATTCACTGGGCTCAACCCCTCTAATTCTAATCTAGCTCTGCTCTTTAAATCTCCCAGTGGGCAAATGCGGCAGTAATATTCTCCCACTGTACTGGATTTTACAGTACTTTGGGATACTGTATGCATGACTGTTTAAATCCATATTCTACAGTCCCTGTACTACCAGCATCGGACTGCTTTGTAAAGCACTTTGGGATACAGTGTTCGACAGAGGCTATTGAGGAACCAAATTCTCTTCCATCATGGAATTCTGCACTAAAAATCTGCACGCCCACGAAAAAGTGCAACTACAGAGCCCCCATCCACAGAACCCGAGACTACTGGTGGCTTTAACCTTTGACTTACCTGTGGGATGCCCAGCCAGTCATCAGCCTGCTGCATTGCCTCGCGGGCGTTGTCAACAGGCTTGCTGACGTCCCACGAGTCCCAGTCAGGGCACAGACCTGAAACAAAAGGAGGAAAGTTGTCAGCCAGTAACACCAGAGCTTTCAAATCCTACTCTAGGGTTGAACATGGGCCGGGGGCACCATGATCACAAGCCTGGGCCCCAATTGTAGTCAATAAAATCAAAATGTTATCTTACCATCTCTTCCAATTTTATCTCAGTTCAACATTTATATAATGCCTATTAGCTGAGGCTATGGCAAGTGTGCCTCAGAATTTAGCAGTACCACTTATCTTTTAAAGAGGCTTACCAATGTCTTGTGGCTTAATTTTCTGCAGAAGCCAGTAGTGGCCAAGAGTCTGTAGAGGGTAATTTCACGTTTTTTTTTTTTGCACACTTTAAGATAGAAGGGATCATAGTTTGGCTCAGACACGGCAGTCAGCCAATCCCTTCACTTCCTGATCTCATCTGCTCCAATGCTCAGGCACATAATGACGTGTGTCCAGGAAGAGCATGGGAGAGTGCCCCATTAAAGTCAGTGGGGGTCACTTAAATCCATTTTTACCTGTGAATGGCCAGTTAGAGAATAATGAAGGGCACCGCACGACTAAGAAGGGCCTTGTTAGAGTGGCACCCTTCATTGATCTTAAACTGGACATTCACAGGTAAAACAGATATAAAAGTGACCCCCATTGACAGTGACCCCCATTGACTAATGGGGCGTGACCCCATGCTCTCCCTGGGCACAGGTCATTACAAGCCTCAGCACAGGGGCGGATCGGATCAATCAGGAAGTGAAGGGATCAACTGGCTGCCGCACTGGACCCAAACTACGATCCATTCTATCTTCATAGAGAGTGTTAAAAATGTGAAATTACCCTCCAAGGACTTTCACCATTACAGGCCTCCACGAACTGCAAGTGTTACCCCACCAACAGAAACTTGCTGGACCTCAGATTAGGTTACAGAAGGTGAACAGTGAGTCAGACCGAGTCCCTAGTCCTCAGTTGTGAAAATAAAGTTGTATTTAAAATACAAGGAGCAGTAAGCAAAAATCTAGCCCCCGACCTTTCTCCTCATCCTGAGCACTCCACTGGTTTCTACTGTTACCTCCTCCCCTTCCCCGTTCCCTTCCAAGCAAAGCTGGATGTCTCCAGTGTCTCCCCCCACCACCACCACATCCATTTGCAAGTTCTCATATCCAGCAGCACCCTTCCCTATCTGTATCCCCAGCCAAGCACACCCTGGTCTCCAGTGTCAACCCCTTCCCTGGTTTCAAAGATGTACAGACAGCAGACACTCCATCTAGTCCATTTCCTACCCAATGCCATGTGCAACCTTTTGGACTGGAGTCCCTGGACCCCTTAACCTGCCAGTGCCCAAAGTGCCCCGCTCCCTCAGCTGCCCATCCCCTCCTTTAGGTTTTACTATCCCATGTGCCTATCCCATCGGTGTTTGAAACTTGTTACTGATTTGGCTTCTACCACAAGCTAGGTGTCCATCACTCTGAATAAAATACTTCCAAACATCCCTTTAGACTCCCCGCCCCCATGTACCCTGGTTACTCTGTTTACTAGTCAACAGATCACTGCAGTGTAAGCTGTTGATGCCCCTCAAGAACTTGTGAGTCATATTTTCTGGCCTACACAGAGTACATGTTCAGGCTTTTCAGCCCCTCATATACCCACCTGCTGCTTCATTCCTTCCAAACCAGCTTCTCAAATGGGACTCTGAGGTCGGTTTGACAAAATTTCCAGACTGTAGTGTTTGGAACACTACCTGCATTTTCAAACTGAATTGCAACAGACCCTTCCGTCTGATGACTTTAGTAAACAGCCGCTAATATTGGAAAACTCGCAGCCATCAGCAAGGAAGGTGAGAGATTGGGGCTCACGTGCCACGTGTCAGATCCTCAGCAATCAGTAGCTGATCAAAGACCACAATGCACTGCCATCAAGATGGCAGCCCTGGCAACAGACGACCGTCCGTCAAGTTTTGGACAGGCAGGTGGGAAGTTTACATTCAGGAAAAGCAGACACTGCTGCTCGAAGCTGATGCAGATAAACACGTTAGATCATCTACACATGTTAGAGCTATACAGTGATGTCATCTAAATAAGCAACGTCAGGGGAAGCAGATGTTGCTATGGGTGTGCACACGAAGGACAAACGGATGAATTTCTGCACAACCATGAACAGCACAAAGCTAGATCCTTCACATATTGATACAGGTTCAGAGTATCATGTTCCCTAGCTCTCGTTCTGTAGTAGGTAGAGGACTAGCTGAATAAAAGGCAAAACGTTTTATAGTGAACGCGCTGAGACACCTGGCCAACTGAGTTCAAAATTACCATCTTGTGTCAAATATATGAAGATATGTTATACAATATATAAATGAATTAAATTTGAGGGGTGGGGAGACAGCAATGGGTGATCCACCCCCCCCCAGAGGAACATTGTGCCATAAGCTAGGGCCATTCCTGAATGCTGCCATCCCACCCAACTTTCTGGTGTTACATTTTACTTTTAGGGAAAGCGGTGTGACTTCATGATTAACTGGGTATTTAAATCCTAGTTTGCGTCAAGGAAGGGCTCAAGGCACCAAACAATACACAAGTAACAATCCACACAGCCACTTAGTCTCTCCACCTCCCGATACAGTTGCCATCAGCATAACACACCAGCACCCTCCCCAAAGAGTTACCCTATAGCACCCTCATTCAAATATGACGACCCAAAAGTCCCCATCCCCAATATATGGAGACCCATCCCCAATATATCGAGACACAATGGTGTCTCCCCCCAATGTGCAGTGACCCAACAGTCCCCATCACCAATATACAGCAACAGGCCACTCCACCTGTTCCAGCTACCCAACAGTACCCTCCCTCCAATATATGGTGACCCAGTCACCTGCTCTACACAGCAACACAACCCTCCACCCCACCAATATTCAACCAGACATTCTCCCCAACCAAGCACACAGCTTTTTTTTTTATTAACACCAAGGATATTTTCTGTTGTCCCTTCTTACAGCAGAGATTTCTTTCAGCTAATCATGGAGCTGACAGTGACGTTGCAAGAAAAGGATTACTACTTCAGTTCCAGTATTGCCTCGGCTGTACAGGACAAAACTCCTTCATGTGAATACCCTTAATCATACAGAACAGAATGACCTGAAATTACAAAACAGACTACACAGAAGCCCATGCCACCTCAGAGCAGTCTGCTCCATGCTTCACCTGGTGCCAACCTGCTACAGACTTTCATGGCAACCACCAACAGGCAGCAGAGCTCTGTCTGCACCTGGACTTCAGAGACACCCCTCTCAGCTGGCTTATGGGGTTCAGTGGCTAACCAAGCAGCTGTGTACATCACTTGGGGACAGGGCCACACCTTACAAAAAAGGCTGTGCCACTTCCGTAGCACTCGCAAGAATTGGCTCTCGAAGGGAGTGGTTAGAGTCTTCTGCAAGCATCACAGGCAGCAGACAAAAGTCCTGTGGGTCTCTAATTATGAAAATTGCACTGAATGGTATATACTTTGTACTGAATGTTATATACTTTGTACTGAATGTTATATACTTTGTACTGAATGTTATATACTTTGTACTGAATGTTATATACTTTGTACTGAACAGTGCTAGTTCGGCTACTCCAAGAAGAGTACCCATTCACAGGAAATATTTTAGAACTGTTCTCTGCTAAAGGACAATCAGATTATGGATTCAACAGCAAAGTTAGATGCTGGACTGGGGTTACGTTATGTGTTTATTGAGCTTGCTGGCAACTCTTAAGCTTTTTATCTGTAAATGGGGAACTGCCAAAAGGGAAAACTGGTGTCCCATGTGTTTCAGAAAGACAGGTTAAATGAAAAAACAATGTGAACAGCAGAAGCTTTGAAACTAAAGTTACGACACTGGGTGAAAAATGGGATTGCAGTGGGCTATGTAAGTTACCATTATTTAAAGGTCATGAAGTCAGCAGGAGCCGTCTCCTACTTAATAGGGTGGGGAAAAAAAATATTACTTTTTTTTTTTAATTTAAACTTTTTATTGATAGTGTGCATTATTTACAAACCATTTAAAAGTTGTACCAGAAAAGTACATCTTGTCTAACAAATAAGGTATGTTCCTGTACATGCTATATTCCTTCCAATCAATTTTAATACTGTTAGTGCAGGACTGCAAGTGAGGCTATACTCACTGTAGAATGGGTCTAGTAGAACGTGTATAACAATTGGTTGATGGCTACGAGATCTCTAGATCAGTTAGAGCAAGGGGTAAGGGATGGTGGAGTCTTACATAAAGGACTTTTAATTCTGAATTAGTTGAAGCTGGAAATTTTAATGGTACTATGTTTAAATGTTAACCTTGAAAGTGAAGCTTGGGGATGTATTGGGGACATTTGTTTCCTGTGAATATCTACCTGTAAAAAGTGCAAAGATCTGGATATATTCAATAAACTGATGGCAGCTCACAAGTGACAGCAGATCAGGCGATTTCACCTTAGACTGGCTGATCTTCAGGAACAAGGTCCATATAATGCTGTCTGAATGTAACCTGGAACAATTATACCAGACCTAATAAGATAAAAGGTGGATCTTTGATTGGATAGTAACAAATAGATCCAACCCGATAATGTGTGCAGGTGTGTATTCAGACAGCATATTGGATCATTTTTCTATATGCGCCATCAGAAAACAAAAATACTATGCCAAAAGCAACGCTTCATGAAAGCAGATCTCTTAAAAATCTAAACGAGCAGGAGGACTTCAAAAATGACTTAACTGTTGACTGGTCTGAAATATACAAGTTTAAAGGTATTAAAGTACTCAGAATTGTTTAATGGCAAATGGAGAAATGTGGTAAAAGTGCCCTTTAAAAGGCAAATATGAAAAATGCAAGTCCTTGGATACACAATACTAAGAATGATGTCAAGGGATCAAATATAAACAAAGACAATGAATACAGGCATTATTGAAATCTAGTTAAAATAGCTATTAGGAAAGCAAAACAAAGCCGGCCCAGTGGCGCTGAGGGTTGAGGCACTGGATGCCACACCTCGCGCTACACCGGCAACCCGGGTTTGGAAACACTTGGGTGGCCAGGGATTGGCAGGGGAGAGGGAGGATCGAGCGTCCCAATGGATGCTCTCCTCCCTCAGGGGTGGGTGACCAAGAACGCACCAGCATTCTGCATCCCTTCAAGTCAGTGGAAGCACTGGCAGCAGTAAGGGATGGAGGCGGCTCCATTCAGTGGAGTCGGGAAGGGGAGACAGACGGCGCATGAGGAGATGGTGTGCATCAGCATGCCACTACTCGGGACGCATGTCCCAAGCACTGGATTAAAGGGAGAAAAAAAAATGGAAAAACCTCTCGGCAGCCCTAGATGAAAGCCACGCCGGTTCCACCCAAGACCAAGAAAGGACAAACCACACTGTGCAGGAGGTAAGAGGAGGAGGCACTCTAGGGGCAGATCCCAAGAAGGTGGAGTGGTGGAAATGAGCGGACGGAAGGAGTGGGCACCAAGAGGAGATAGGAGGGATAACTAGAAAGTAAAAATAAAAAAAAAAAAAAAAAAGTAACGCAAAACAAGACTACTGTAAAAAAAAAATTTAAGCAGCTGGGAGAAAGTAGCAAACGCAAAGTTGTTCTGGAAGTTGTTTCAAGGCTCCTGTAAACCAAAAATGAGGGATGGGATTGAAAGCATAAAACACAGGGGGCAAAACATTTTATGATCAAACAGATCTTGCCAGGGAGTTAAACGGATTTTTCACGAACATGGTCTAGTTATAAGGACAGAATCAATGAGTTTGCCAAAAAAGGGATGAGGTCATTGCAAATACAAGAGTACTCTGTTCCACAATTCAACTTTATGAGACATAGAAAAGGATGTGGTAGCACTCCAGAACTACGTAAATGGAAACAAGGGAATGGACTTTGATGGACTGCATCCAGAACTTCTTAAAATTGGGGCACAGTATACTGTATAGCCAATAACTTATGAATAATATGCCATTATTTTCTGAGTGTTCCTTATGCTGGAAAACTGCACTAGTTGCCCCTAATTTTAAATCTGGTGATGGAAGTGTTATGAAAAATTACAGAAGTCTATCAGGGAGGCTTCCTATCTGCCAACCTATAGCAGAAATCGATGCATGATGTAATCCACTGCCAATCGTCCGCTTGGCTGCAGGTCTGCCAGGTGCAGCTTCAGTGTAGGAAAAACTTGTGAACCTCTCCCCAAACTCTGTCCGTGTGCTCTTTATAAGAGCACTCATCTCAGGTCCAAGGTATGGAGCCTGTATTTTGCCTCTGAGGTGCAACTGGGGTAATACATCGGCAGAGTCATCACCTGGTTCAAGAGAAACTCAGATACGACCTTCGAAAGGAACTTTGGGTTGGGGCGCAAGACAATCTTGTCCCTGTGCAAGACCAGATAAGGAGACAGAATGTAGTTCCCCAATCCTTCTGGCAAATGTGATAGCCACCAGGAAGATGGTCTTCCACGATAGGTATAACATCTCACTCCTGTGCACTGGTTCGCATAGCTTGCCCATGAGCCATGCCCATACCAGCAATAGATCCCTCAGTGGTGGTTTACAATCTGGAGGGGAACATGGTCAAGGCCTTTGAAGAAATGCCAGACAACCTTCTCCTGTGCCACTGTCTAACCAGCCCATGTCCAGTAAGCAGAGATAGCTGCCATGTGTACCTTAAGGGTTGTAGACCCCTGACCCCTTTGGGGAGAGCATGCATGCACAAGACCAAAGATGGTTGAGAATGCTAGCCACTGGACAGATCAAATGGTCCAAGCCCTTGCCCCAACACCAAATGGAGAATCTTTTCTACCTGAAGGCATAGCACTTCCTGGTCAATTCCCTCCTAGATGCCTTAACAATGAGTACATCTTCAGAGAGACCCAAAGCCTGGAACTCTAGCTGCTCAGGAACCAGGCTGTCAGGTGCAGAGATTGAAGGTCCGTGTGGCAGACCTTCTGACAGAGAAGGTCCAGCATGCTGGAAGACACCTCAGGAGCCTGATGCTAAGGCTGAGGAGACTGGAGTACCGAAACTGGTGGGGCCAGTCCAGAGCCATCAATGGAAGGAAGGCATAAAAAGAGGCCTGGGATCCATGTCCGAAAAGGCATCCCCTGTAGCTAGCCCTGCTGAGGGGGGTGGGCACAAAACAGCCTCAGATCTGCATTCTTCCTGGAGGTGAACAGGTCCACCTGAGAGGTTGACCACTGGGAGAACAGGCTGTGTACTACCTCTGGATGGAGAGGCCACTCATGGGATGCCTCGCCCACACAGCTGAGGGCATCCGCCAACTGATTTGAGGCTCCTGCCACATGAATGGCTAGGAGATCTGCTTCCAGTCAGCTCACAAGGGTCCAGATAGACAGCTTCCCTGCACAGAGGACAGAAGGGCATTCTTCCCAGTTTGTTGAGACAGTACATGGCCATGGTGTTCTGTCTGGACCGGTACCACTTGACCGAAGAAACTGAGCTAATGCAGTCAGCACCAGCCGAAACGCTCAGAGCTCCAGCAGGTTGATATGGGATTCTTCAGGGGTCCAGAGTCCATGGACTGTGGTACCCTATGTGAGCACCCCAGCCCATGAGAGAGGTCTCATCAAGATGATAGTCTGCTCGGGGTGGAAAAATGGGATCCCTTCCTGCAGAAGCTCCGGAACGGTCCACCATTGGACAGCATCCCATGTCTTCTGGGTTAATGACCAGCTGGTCAGAATGACCTAGTTGCAGAGCCCACTGGCGAGCAAGCTCCCACTGAAGGGGGCACATATGCCACTGGGCCCATTGGACCATGGAGGAGTAGGCCACCACGTAATCCAGAAGGTGCAGGAAGTACCAGACAGGGTGTAAGTGCCCAACCAGAAATGATCAGGCAAATGAGAAGAGAACCTCCACCCTGTGATTAGTTTAAATGCTTCACTGGCAAACATTTAAATTAGCCAAGGGGGGAGGTACTGGAAAGGAGCAGGAAAATCCTAATCCCCAAAAACACCAAGATAGAAAAGTCGATAGAGAAGGGCAAGGATAAATGGAGAGAGGCAAAGGTAGTAAGGAAAAAGGATTGGTCAAAAAGGGATAATGCCATTAAGAAATGGATGGTAATGAGTACCAATGCCTGTAGTCTAGGTAACAAGCTCCCTGAACTGGTGGCCTTCATAGAAGAGGGATGCCTGGATAGCATGGCAGTCACAGAAACATGGTACAGAGAACCATGACTGGGATGTCAACATACCAGGGTATAAAAGTTACAAGAGGGATGAGGAGGAAGAGCCCTCTATGCAAGGGAAGGGATCGACGCAATGGAACAAAATGGCAAACAGAGAAAAGGTGGCACTGTGGGTCACCCTGGAGACTAAATGGCACCACAATCCACAAAGGGGTTGTATACAGACCCCAGTCTTGGGGAGGAAATGGACAAGGAAATGACAGAAGGCATCCTTAGGACAGCAGAGAAAGGGGAAATATTGTTGGTGGGGGACTTGAATATGCCAGATGTTAACTGGAGCACCTTTGCTGCAGCCACATCCAAGAGCAGGGCCATTCCCGATCCCCTATAGGGGGCATGCCTCAGACAGCTAGTGTTGAAACTCACTTGGGAGGGAGCACTCAGACCTGGTACTCTCAAATGGGGATGGAGAGAGGATCTCCGATCTAGAACTGGGTAGCCATCTGGGAACAAGTGACCAAACAGTATGGTTCATGATAAAGCTCAGCTGCAGAATCAAGCCATACAAAAGTGAGGGTACTGGACTTCAGGAGGGCAGCTGTCAAAATGGGAGAGTGCCTCAGAAAAACATTAGCAAATGGGCAAGAAATGGTGGAGCAACAATGGGGAATCAAAACTGCCAGAGGCAACAAGCTTTTGTGTGAAGCAAACAAATCGACAAAAGAAAAAACCCACTAGTTCTCAAAAGAGGTGGCAGGGAAGGTTAGGGAGAAAAAACAGCATTCATGAAGTACAAGGAAACACAGAAGGAGCAGGACAGAGAACTGTACCAGTTAAAGCAGAAGGAAGTGTGGAAGGCAGTCAGAATAGCAAAAGGCCAAAACCGAAAAAAGATAGCCAACTTGGTTAAGAAGAATAAAACCTTTATAGGTACATTAGGAGAGAGAAAAACAGAGGGATAAAGGGAGGGTGGGTGGGTAGCAAGGGACAGTGAAAATGCAGGGATACTGAATGAATACTTCTGTTAAGTATTCACAAGAGGAGGGGGGGAGGTACCTAATCCAATCAATAGAATCACTCTGAATAAGGGGGTCGATACCAGTCCTTTCAGCAAAAGAAAGGGTTCTGAAAGAACTTCTAAAACTGACAGTGGACAAAGCAACAAGACCTGATGGGATTCACCCCAGAATTCTAAAAGAACTAAGGGGAGAACTAGTGACACCATGGACTACCCTTTTTAACAAATCATGCTAGGATGGTGCGGTACCAATAGTGGGAGCAAGACAAAGGTACGAAACTACAGACCTGTCAGTTTGACCTCAGTGGTAGGGAAAATGATATAATCACTTCTGAAGGAAAGCTGTTGAGTACCTAGAGGCCAGTGGGGCAGAGGACCCAAGGCAGCATGGATTCACAGTGGGAAGGTCATGTCAGACGAACCTAATCTATTTCTGACTAGGGTGACCAAAGTAGTAGACGAGGGAGGGGCTGTGGACATGGCCTACCTAGACTTTAGCAAGGCATATGACAGTCCCACAGAAAAGATTAACAAATTAGCCAGCCTGGGAGTGGGTCCCAGAGTGGTAGCCTGGGTAAAACACTGACTGGACAACAGGACACAGAGGATAATAGTAAACCGAGTCCACTCCAAGAAGAAGGGGTTACTAGTGGGGGTACAGCAGGGTTCAGTACTGGATTCGGTCCTTTTTAATGTCTATATAAGTGGCATTGCAGAATGATTGGAAGGAAAAGTATACCTCTTTGCAGACGATACAAAGATTTGCAACAGGGTTGATACACAAGGGGATGTAGAAAGGACTCGGCAAGGTTGGAGGAATGGTCAGAAGTATGGCAGCTTAGAATCAATGCAAAGTGGTGCAAAGTAATGCACCTGGGAAACAAAACCCAGGGAAGAGTACACGGGGGTCGTGACAACAAAAATGGAAAGGCACCTGGAGGTAGTCACATCAGATCTAAAGGTCAGCAAACAATGAGAAGGCAGTAGGGATGGTTGGGGGGGGGGGGAGATACTGGGATGTATAGGGACAGGCATCACCAGTAGAAAACAGAAAGTTGTCCCTCTGTACAGACAGTTGGTGAGACCCCATCTGGAGTACTGTGTGCAGTTCTGGAGACCCCATCTCCGCAATGACAGATAGGATGGAGGCAGTCCAGAGAAGAGCACCTAAAATGGTGCAGGGTCTGCAACAGAAGCCATATGAAGAGACTAAAGGAGCTTAATACGTATACCCTTGAGGGAGAGGGAGGACATGATTGATTCCCTTGAGGTACTTAAATGTTTCTAAGTCCAAGAGGGTAGCATCTTTCACAAAAAGATGTGAAAGAACAATGGGACACAATTTCAAGATAGAGGGGAAGGCTCAGGGGCAATGTGAGGAAGTATTCTCACATGGAGAGAGTGGTGGATGCATGGAACGGCCTTCCTGATTAGGTCGTGGAGTCAAAAACAGTGGGGGAATTCAAAAATGCATGGGACAGACATAAGGCCATTCTTGTGGGGGTAGGAAGAAATAGGCTGTTGGATATCCATGATCTGCAGCTTATCCAACAGGTAGGAAAATGAGCAGACTAGGTGAGCAGTCCTTATCTGCTGTCAAAGTCTGTTTCTATTCTTTGGAAGCCTGGCTCTGGCTTAGCAAGAATCAAGCTCTGCCCTAATGAAGCACATCTCCTGCAAATGCACAAAATCCGACTTTGCCTCGTTGACCAGGAGGCCAAGGTCGATGCAGGTTTGGAGGGCCAGATCCCTGGACTGTTCCACCTCCTGTCTGGAGGGACCCACTATGAGCCAATTGTCCAGACAGGGGTACATCCTGACCCCTCGAAGTTGAAGATGGCCGCCACCACTGCAATGCATTTGGTGAAGACCCTGGGGGCCTATGACTGGCCAAACAGCATGGCTTGGAACTCTTAGAGGGTTCCCTCTGCTCTGAAGCAGAGGAGCCTTCGGTGTGACAGATTGATCGGGACATGAAAGAATGTGTCCTCCAGATCCAGAAAGCAAAACCACACGTTCTGCTTGAGAGATGGTATGATCAAAAAGAGTTACCATTCTGAAGGTGTGAGACCTGAGAAACTTGTTCAGGTCGTGCAGATCCAGAATGGGGCACCAGCCTCCCTGTCCGTTTCAGAACCAGGAAGTACCTGGAAACGAACCTTGTGTTGGCAAGGGGATCTGCAACTGACCACTACCCCCTTGCAGAGAAGTTGGGTGATGTCTCAGGAGAGCTGACTGAGTTCATGGATACCTTCTTCTGTGGGGCACGGCTCGGCTTAGTAGGTACTGCTCTAATTCCAGAGGCAGACCTTGGCTGACCACTTCCAATACGCACCTGTCCGTTGCGACAGTGGACCAGGCAGAAAGGAAATGGCGAAGTCTGCCTCCCACGGGAGGACCCAGAGTAGGCGTGACGGGCATGGGGGTGATCACCCCCATCCTGTCACTGGGCAGGCTTGGAGGAAGAGCATCCAGCCATGGGACTACTGGGACCCTTCTCCCTCCAGGCTTACAGATCGCTGAAGCTGCCATCTTGGGCCAAAGGCACCAAAATTAAGCCTGCCACTTTGCTGATTGGTACTGGGCCTGCTTGGCCACAGGGGCAGAAGGTGAAAAGGGCTTCCATTTCTGTTTCTTAGAACCCTGTGATTCTATCTGGGCGGAGGCACTGAAGTCCAAGGTGGCACTGGACTTCTCAATGCTCTGGAGGCAACAGTCAACTTCTGGACTGAACAAGTCTGTGTACAGGAAGGGAATGTCCAACAGTTTGTGCCGAGTGTCAGCCATAAAGGTAGAGACCCTCAGCCACACCCTGCAGCGCATGGCAACCATGGCAGCCACTGAATAGGCACAGGAATTCCCAATGTTCAGAGCCATCTGGAGTTTTGCAATAGCCCAACCCAGATCCCGAACCTGCCTGACCATAGTCTGAAGGTCCATGGGGAGATGAGGAAGCACCTCATCGAAAGAGCCCAGGAAGGCATAGAAGTGTGCCATGATGACAGCAGAGCACGCCTGACAGATAGTGAAGAGGCAGCATAGACTTCTGGAAGAATGGTCCAATTTTTTGGATTCTATCTGGTAGTCTGTCTCCCAAATTTCCCCAAGCACCAACAGATTTTGGTCACCAAACACACTGCCGAGGGGTGCTCTGTGAACCTCAATAGAGTGCCAATGGGAAATGCATACTTGCAGGCCACCTGGGCTGATGGTGCAGGGCAGGAGGCAGGGTGCTGCCAAAGCTCCAGATCCAGGCCAGTGATGGCTTCTGCTACCGGGAAGGCCTCTGTCGGAGAATCCCCTTTAGTCAGAATGTCTGTTGGGGGATACAGAGCCAGTTTCTGGACAAGCTCCAGTTTCATCCCTGTGGATTCAGAAAAGAGATGGAGAATGCCCATGAAGGATTTGGGACCTTCCTCCATCGAGAGACTCCTCATTGAAGCCTCGAACTGATGAGTGCCCAAGGAGGAGTCCTCAGACTCCAAAGTCCAGATACATTGGCCAACCACCTGAGTCACTTTCGACCCACCGCGGACAGTCAGGAGTAAGGGTGACAGCCTATGTGGGAGGCCCTTAGTGGGCAGAGACTCCTTAACAGGAGCCCTGGAAGGAGGCTGTTTAGGTGGTGGCTCCACCACAAAATCGGTGGAGGCTGGTTTCGGCTGAGCCAGAAGGGCCTTCACCAGCTACATGGGCAGAGGGGGCAGAGGGATAGTGTCTGCTGGCTCCAGAGGAGTCTGCGTCGGCCTAGAGGGCAACAGCCACGTGATGGCTGGTGTGGAAGCCATAGTCTACTTCAGACCAGCCAACACCAAATGTTGCCACATAACATCCTCATAGCGTCACCGCAACTTGTGCTGAAGCCTCTTTTCTTCTGAGGAGGATGAGGATGAACAGCAGCACTGCCGCTTCTTAGAATGCCCAGAATGACATCAGAGTTCTCCTCAACCCGGTCGAGAATGATCGACCTTCACAGGGACCAACAGGGGCACCGAGAAGGAGCCGAGAAAACCTCCGGCTCCTCCAGGCCAGGGTCAGGGACCGTGAGGAGGTTCCCAGCAACCTGGGTTTCCTCCTCGGGAGGTCCAGTCAGGACTGGAGTCCTGAACAAAGAACTGTCAGCCTCATACAGAGAATGGGTCAACTAGGTCAATAATTTCTAGCAGGTCATCATCCCACATCTTAGCCCGCTGGCCTGACAGAGGCACCGTGAAGCCAGTGGCTGAGGCCGCAAAATGGGAGTTTCGAGACCTCTCTCGATCCCAAGAATGTAGTAGACGAGACTCCTCTCCCGACTCCTTTTTACAGAACAGGAGCTGTGTGAAGCCGATGGGCCTTCCCCCTTAGTTGGTAGAGGCTGGCACAACTCCTTGAAGGAGTCTGTAAAGGTAGAGCCCAGTTTGAGCAGTACAAGGACCAATGCTGAAGAGGAAGGATTGGCAGCCCTAGCCTTCTCCTTGAAGGCCTTCATTTGTTCAAGTTGCTCAGCAGACCCTGCAGCAGCACAGACAGCCCAACATGCCTCTAGATTTGACCAGTGGGTTCAGTTTTTAGTCATCCGTTATGTAAGCGGGCAGGGCGATCGTCCAACATTTGGCTGAAACGAGCAACAAGTCGCAGGCCTGGGTATCATGACTGGCCTAGGCAGTAGTTTGTGGCATGTGGGTTGGTGCGAGACATCTTCTGCCCACAGGGGCACCGGCAGAACCTGGACGAGGACTTGTCCTCCCCTGCAGTTGCGACTGAAATGATGCAGAGAAACTGAGGAGTTTTATCTTGGGTAAATAATCTGAAGGTAAGTGCCAGGGCCTACTCAACACTTGAGTGATAAGGAGGGAACCCAAATCTTCCAGCGGAAAGGAAGATCTGGCATCAAGGGGCAGAGCCAAAGGTTATACCACCCGCGTGGGTGGGAGTAGCCCACTTTTAGACCTTCCAGCAAGATTCTTAAAGGGAAAGTATATGCCAAAAATGTGGCTAGAACATATCCACATCCCTAGAATTACACTATTGGGCCTGATAATTAAAATTCTCTACCACTTCGAGGGGCTCCATCTACATATAACCCTACATTAGTCACTTTGCAAAATCATGTAAATAAACTGCAGAAGCAAAATGGTAAATTAGAATATGTTTACAGAAACCAAACAAGTTAGAGACCATTGCTAAAATAAGAAATGTTTTCTGCATTAGAGTACAATTCAATTTCATTATATCAAGCCTCAGAGAATGTACTGTCAAGCTATGTTGTTACACTTATGTTATTGTTACAAGATCTCCTAAACTAGCTCATCACTGCTACCGATATTCACACCAAGATTTTGGCACCACAGGTGAAAATGTATCAAAAGGTTGCAAGTGGTACATAAATGTATTTTTATCAAATTTGCTGGCTATACTAAGCCAAGTTAGACTTAAAAAAATGGGGTCTTTACAGAGTACATCAACAAAAGAGTTCAAGGAGCAGCTTACAGAAACAAATGGCAGAAGAATCCTTTTCTTATTATGGACCTAAAGTATATCACCTTGTACAACTGGATGTCTATCTGTCAGTTAAATATCCAGTGTACACAAAGCTTAAGCAAGAGTTTACAGTCAACCTCTGTATGCAATTGTGATGTTTTACACTGTACATTACAAAACTGTATACTAGACATGTCTTAATTCTGATAGTTATATTAAAATGCAAACATCTAAGTGTTTGCAACTTCCATTTTATTCTCTCCAGAGCCACATGGGCCCCCCCCCCCCCCAAATCAGCCTTTTTACAGAGTCATCACTCCTACTCCTACCAGCCTCTGCCACAACCCCACTGAAGCAGGAGGACTATGGCTACCTCCCCGAGGGCCCTAACAGAGGGGATGGGAGGAGATTACATCACCCTTGAGCTACTGCCCCTCAAGTCAGGCTTTGTTTGGAGGCAGAGGCAGGACTCCATGGAGGCTTCATGCATTTCAGTAGAGGGTTTTCTGTTTGTGTCTACCCAGCCCTGGCTCGGTCATGCACGTACCTGCAAGTGAGAGGTGCGCCTCCTGCGCATTCTCACAGGCCACTGCAGCCAAACCCCACCAGAGATCCCAATGCTGCTGCTACCCCCAACCTCTACTAGAAGTTACCATGTGCCAGGATCTTCACCTGCCCTCCTTCCCAGGAATGGACAGCAGTCCTCTGGACACTTGAACCTTTCCTCCCCTGCTGACAGACGATGACCAGAGAGTTCCTCAACCCAGGTCACCAGCATGGAGTGAGGTGTGGCGTCCAGCACCTCAACCCTCAGTGCCACCACACCTGCCCATTTATTGTGTTATGCAATGTTATTGTACCCTTCCCTCAAGTGTGGCTGAAAATGCACCTTTTGGACCCATTTCACCTTCCAGGTTAAACTGAAATAAATTTTAAAAAATTACATTCAGATAGAAGAGGGAGAGAGAGAAGAGACTTCTGGTGCCAACTACAAGTTGTATTTTGGTTGGCCCCTTGGCACTGTGGGAGTATAAAGGGCTTAACCCTTTCAGTGCTGGCTTCCAGAGCACACCATTCAATCATGCTGCGGGTGGCAAAACTGACCAGCCTAACAGCACTGTGGTAGCACTTCTGTTGCTACTCCAGTGACCCAAGTTCAGAAAGACTCTGGTCATTGGGGGGTGGCCAGGGAGGAAGAAATAAACTGGTTACTCACCTGCAACAGTAGTTCTAGGAGTGGTATATGTTGTTCATCCACCTCTGGAATGTCTCCTTCCGCTTTGAATCTCATCGGACGTCTTCATGCTGGCTCCTCCCACCACCCGGGTGGTATATAGCTCTGCTCTGCCCCATGACGCCTGCTCTTAGCCTGCTGGAAGCCAGGTGTGCGTCTGCAGCCGGGGAGGTCAGGTGGGTCCGTGTGGATGAACATAAACCACTTTTAGAACTAGTTCCAAGTGAGTAACCTGTTTTTCTGCGAGCGTGGGTATGTCGTTCATTCACACTCTTTGGCAGACTCTTAGCAGTTTTCCAGGAGGAGGAAGGCAAGGCACACACCCCCTACTTAGGGAACAGAGATTGGAGAACTGAGGCCCCCAAACCAGCATCCCAGTGTGACTCAAGGTTGATGTAGTAGTGGGTGATGAAGGTGTCTGCAGACTTCCAGACAGCAGCCTGGCAGATTTCCTGGATAGGGGTGTCCCTGGAAGCAGCCACCGATGCAGCAGTATGGTGGGTAGAATGAACTTTTATCCCTCTGGGAGGCTCCATGCCTGCCAGCTTGTAGCACAGACCTATCCATGATGTGATCAATCTTGCAATAGTTAGTTTGGCTGCAGGTCTGCCAGAAGCGGCTTCAGCGTAGGTGACAAACAGCTGGCAAACCTTTCCCTGAATTTCTGCCATCCTCTCCTTGTCCAAGCTACGGAGCCTGTACTCCGCCTCTGAGGTGCAATTAAGGTAGTATACCAGTAGGGTTAACATCTGGTTAAGGTGAAACTGACACCACCTTCGGAAGGAATTCCGAGTGGGGGCTGTAAGACAACCTTGTCCCTGTGGAAGACCAGATCAGGGGAGTCCACCGAAAGCGCCTGGAGCCCCCCTGTCGTCCTGGCAGACATGACGGCCACCAGGAAGTCAGTCTTCTATGACAAGTGTGACAAGGTACACTTGTACATTGGTTCGAATTGCTTGCCCATGAGCTTTGCCAGTACCAGCAGTAGATCCCATGGAGGGGGAGGTTCATGTACCGGAGGGGATATGTGACCCAGGCCTTTGAAAAAGCGCCTGACCACCATCTCCTGCGCCACTGGCGGCTGACCAGCCTGCACCTGGTAAGCGGAAATGGCTGCTAGGTGCACCCTAAGGGTCAATGACCCCCTTTGGTGAGAGACCAAAGGTAGTAGAGAATGCTAGCCACTGGACAGGCCAGAGGGTCCAGACCCTTGCCCTGACACCAAGTGGAAAATCTTTTCCATTTGACGGCATAACATTTCCTGGTAGATTTCTTTTTTGGATGCCTCCACCATGGTGTAGACATCTTTGGTAAGACCCAAAGCCTGGAACTCTAGTCACTCAGGTACCAGGCTGTGAGGTGCAGGGATTGAAGGTCCGGATGGAATACCTTCCCCTGATCAAGTGATATCGGGTCCAGGCATGCAGAGAGCTGCTCTGGGTGCCTTCAGCGGAGACCGAGGAGATCTGGATAACAGAAGTGGCGCAGCCAGTCTGGGGCTACAAGTATCACCTGCGTCTTGCCCCTCACCTTCAGGAGCACCTTGTGGATCAAGGAAAATGAGGGGGAAGGCACAGAGGAGGCCTGGGGTCCATGGCCTCGAGAAGGCACCTCCCTGCAGCAAGCCCTGCTGAGAGGGACGGGCATGACAGACTCAGCTTGGTGTTTTCCCTGAAGGCAAACAGGTCCTGGAGGAAGGCAGATGCGATTCCCCTTCACAGAAGTGGGAGCAAGACAGGCAGGAAACTACAGACCGGTCAGTTTGAACTCAGTGGTAGGGAAAATGATGGAAGCACTGCTGAAGGAAACTGTTTAGTACCTAGAGGCCAGTGGGGCACAGGACCCAAGGCAGCATGGATTCACAGCAGGAAGGTCATGTCAGACAAATTTAATTGATTTCTTTGACTGGATGACCAAACTAGCAGTCCGGTGGGCTGTGGACATGGCCTACCTAGTAGTCCTGGGAGGGGCTGTGGACATGGCCTACCTAGTAGTCCTGGGAGGGGCTGTGGACATGGCCTACCTAGATTTTAGCAAAGCATTTGCCACAGTCCTGCACAAAAGATTAACAAATTAGCCAGCCTGGGAGTGGGTCCCAGGGTGGTAGCCTGGGTAACACACTGGCTGGACAACAGGACACAGCAGGTAACAGTAAATGGAGTCCACAGTGAAGAAAGGAGGGTTACTAGTGGGGTACTGCAGGGTTCAGTACTGGGGCCGGTCCTTTTTAATGTCTTTATAAGGGACACTGCAGAGGGACTAGAAGGGAAAATATGTCTTTGCAGAGGACACAAAGATCTGCAACAGGGTTGATACACAAGGTGGGGCTGGAAAGGATGAAAAGGGACTTGGCAAGGTTAGAGGAATGGTCAACTGTATGGCAGCTTAGATTAAACGCAAAGTGCAAAGTAATGCACCTGGGAAACAAAAACCCAGGAGAAGAGTACACAATGGGGGGGCGAGATACTGATAAAAATGGAAAGGGACCTGGGGTAGTCAGACAACCTCACATTGCTTGCCTACCTTTAGAAGGCAGTAAGGAGGGCTGGGGGATACTGGGATGCATAGGGAGAGGCATCAACAGTAGAAAACATGAAGTTGTTGGCCCTCTTCACAGTTAGTTGGCAAGACCACATCTGGAGTACTGTGTACAGTTCTGGAGACCCCATCTCCAGACAGACAGGGTGGAGGCTGTCCAGAGGAGGGCAACCAAAATGGTGCAGGGTCTGCACCAGAAGACATATGAAGAAAGACTAAAGGAGCTTAAGATGTATAGCCTTGAGGAAGGGGGGGTGGGGAAGAGAATGATAGAAACTTTCAAATACCTCAAGGGAATCAACAAAGTCCAAGAGGGTAGCATCTTTCAGAAAAAAATGTGCAAGAACAAGGGACAATTTGAAGATGGGAAACAGTTCAGAGGTATGTGAGGAAGCATTTCCACAGAGAGGGTTGTAGATGCATGGAACAGCCTTCCTGAGAAAGTCGTTGAGTCAAAAACAGTGGGGGAATTCAAGAATGCATGGGACAGACATAAGGCAATTCTAGTGAGGGTAGGAGGAAGTAGGCTGTTGGTTAACTAGGATCTGCAGCTTATCTGTTAGGTAGGGAAATGGGCAGACTAGGTGGGCCACGCGGTCCTTATCTGCTGTCAAATTCTATGTTTCTATGTCCACCATCTGTTTGCCCCAGTGGGAGAACAGGCTGTAAGCTACCTCTGGATGGAGAGACTACTCGTGGGATGTCTCGTATAAGCTTCTGAGAGCATCTGACAGATAGTTCGAGGCTCCTGCCACGTGGATGGCTAGGAGATCTGCTTCTAATTGGCTCACGAGGGTCCAGATGTGGAACGCCTCCCTGCACAGCAAACGGTAGTGCGTGCCACCCTGTTTGAGGTAGTACATGGTCGTGGTACTGTCAGTCTAGACTTGAACCACCTGACCCCAGAGCTGAGGAGCACCAACAGGTTGATGTGGCACCGGGACTCTTCAGGGGTCCAGAGCCCATGGGCCCTTCTGTCCCCCATGCTGGCTCCCCAGCCCACGAGAGGCATCTGCTGTGAGGAAGACCTTCTGCTCAGGGTGTACAAATGGGATCCCTTCCTGCAACCAGCCTGGGGCAGTCCACCACTGGAGAGTGTCCCACATCTTCTGGGTTACGGTAATCAGCTGGTTGAAATTACTGAGGTGCCGTGTCCACCGAGTGGCCAGCTCCCATTGGAGGGGCACATGTGCAACCAGGCCCAATGGACCACTGAGGTGCATGCTGCCATGTAACCCAGAAGGCACAGAAAGTCCCAGGCAGGGCGCAATTGCAAAGGAGGAAAGAACCTCCACCCTGTCTGCCAGAAGCTAAGCTCTGGTTTGACAAGAGTTTAGCTCTGCCCCAATGAAGCCCATCACCTGAGAAGGCAAGAGTTCTGACTGCCTCATTTATCAGGAGGCAGAGTTGGGGGCAGGTCTGGAGGGCAATGTCCCTGGACCTCTCCACCTCCTGTTGAGTGGATCCTGCAAGGAGTCAATCGTCGAGGTAAGGATAAACCCCAAGATGGGCCACCACCACCACCACTGCAATGCATTTGATGAAGACCCGTGGGGCCGATGACAGGCTGAATGGCATGGCTTGGAACTCATACAGGATCCTTTCGACCCTGAAGCAGAGGAACCACTGATGTGATGGACGAATTGTGATGTGAAAGAATGCATTCTGCAGATCCAGTGAACAGAACCACATGTTTTGTTCCAAGGATGGTATGATCTGGGACAGAGTGACCATCCAAAAGGTGCGTGACCCGACATTGATTCAGGTCATGCAGATCTACAGTGGCGTGCCAGCCCACCATCCACTTGGGCACCATAAAGTACCTGGAGACAAAGCCTGGGTCTGCTGGAGGATACGCCACTGGAGTTACTGCCTCTTTGAGGAGGAGCTGAGTGATGTCATCTCGGAGAGCCGATTGGGTCTGAGTGGATACTCGTTCCTCCCAAAGGGCGTGGGTTCGGCTTGGAGGGTACTGCTCGAATTCCAGAGGCAGTCCCTGTCCGAAGGGACAGCAGACCAGGCGGAAAGGAAGTGGCAGAGCTGGCCCCCACGAGAAGATCCAGAGCTGAGGTGATGGGAGAGTGGTTAACAGCCTCCATCCTATCACTGAGCAGGCTTGGAGGAGGATGCTCCAGGACCTGAACCTCTGCCTCCTTTGCAGGCCTGTTGGGGTCTGGGCTTGGGCCAGGGGGCACCAAGCTTGAGCCTGTTGCTATCCACCTTACAAGAAGGACTGCTGAGCCACAAGGGAAGAATGCTGAAAGGCTCCTTTTTCATCTGCTGGTTCTTGGCAGAAGTAGTGTCCAAGGTGGCATTGGACTGCTCAATGCGCTGAAGGTGACCAGCCAATCCTGGGCCAAACAGGACGGTCCCTAGGAAGGGCACATCTGCTAGTTTGTGCAGGGTATCTGCTGGGAAGGAGGAGAGCCTCAGCCAAGCCCTGCGACAAGAGGCAACTGTGGCAGCCAGAGTGGGCACAAGAATCCCCACTGTCCAGGGCTGTCTGAAGCTGCTGTTTGGCAACAGCTTGGCCTTGATCCTGGATCTGCTTTACTGTGGTCTACATGTCCATTGGGAGATCTGGGTTGACTTCATCCAGTGACCCTAAAAGGGCGTGAGTGAAGTGTGCCATGATGACAGCCGAACTTGCCTGATGAAGGCCCAAAGGAAGCCACACTGGCCTTCCTGGCTGAATGGTCCAAAAGCTTGGACTATCAGGAGGTCAGTCAGTGTCGGCAGAACTGCCAGTATGCCTGAACATAGGCGGTCACCAGGCTGTCGGCCAAAGGGTGCTCTGTGAACCCTGCAAGGGACCACATGGGCACCACATACTTGCAGGCCATGTTGGCAGACTGCTGGACAAGAGGCAGGGTGCTGCCCAAAGTTCAGGGCCAGGCCAACAATAGCCTTAGCCACAGGAAAGGCCTCTGTCGGGGTATCCCCTCTCAACATCTGCAAGAGTGTACTCTTCTAGATTGGCTCCAGGGGCATCCCTGTAAATTCAGAAATGAGGCAAAGAATCCCTTGAAGACGAGGGACCTTCCTCTGTCTCTAGGTCAATGGTAGATTCATCACCACCTGGATGAGAACGCAAGCCACTGACATACTAATCAGAGGAATACAGGTATAATGGCCGACCACCCAAGTCACCTTCGACTCGTTGAGAGTTGTCCAGGGTGACTGACCAACAATCGCCAGAGAAGCCCAGTGTCTGGTCTGTCTTCCTTGGAAGAAGCCCCTCCCACAGGCAGTTTGGGTGGTGGTTCCGCCACAACTGGAGGCGAGAGTTTTGGGCCGAACTGGTGGTTTTGCCGGCTCTGCAGGCTGAGGAGCAGATTTAAATTGGCTCTAAAGGAGTCTGCTTCGACCTAGGAAGTGAAAGCCAGGTAATGGCCAGTGTAGAAACCAGAGTCTGCTTGTGCCCGGTGAAAATTAGCTGTTGCCACATGAGGTCCTCGTAGCTCAAACGGAGTTTCCACCGGAGCCTCTCCTCATCCGAAGAGGAAGACAGATGGTGTTGCCTCTAGAGCGTTCACGGCTCTTCCTCAGCCTGTCAGTCGGGGGGGGGGGGGTCAGAGACCTTGATCAAGATCGGATGGGCAGATTGTCGCTCGGGAGACACCGGCGGGACCAGTGATTTCCCGGGATCAGGGACCATTTCTTCGATGGGAGTCCCAGCAGGCTGGGTCTCATCTGGAAAGACCAGATTAGGGGTTCAAGCGAGGGAATAGACTGGAGTCAGTGATAGCGGATCGATTGGATAGATCACTATTTCAACATCGAAGATAGATAATTCAATTAACTGACCAGACAGTCAAGCTGAAAAGCCAGCAGCCGAAGAAGTGATCTCGACCCAAGTAGAGACCACATATTCCTGGGATCAAGATCTCTCCCACTCCCAAGAAAGTCTGTCGAGACTAAGATGATCCCGGATCCTTCTCCCGCTTACGGGATTGAGAGGAGTGCAAGCCTGCAGGCACCTCTCCCTTTGTCGTGAGAGACTGGCACAACTCTCAGAAGGAACCCGAGAAGGTGGACCCCAGGTTGAGAGGAACGAAGAAGCTCGGAAAAAAGTATCTGCAGCTCGAGCCACTTCCTCCTCGAACGCTTGCATGTGTTCCAACTGCTCAGTGGATCCCACAGCCGTGGAAACCACCCACCGAACCTCCTTGGATTTTACCAGAGGGTTCCTCTTCTCCAGCCTCCCCAGCTTCAGGCATGTGAGACGGTAGTCTAGGACATTGGGATGAAAGGAGAGATTGCATTTCAAGGTGTCATGGTAGACACCAATGCAACAGACTCATGCAGCGTGAGGATTGGTGTGCAACATTTTCTGGCCGTAAGGGCACTTATGAAATCTGGAGGAAGACTGGTTTTTCCATAATTGAAGCAGCAAACTCACAATCGCTAATGCAAACAATGTGAATTTTGGAATAACCAAAGGTTTGAAAGCCAGGGCCTACAAGATGCATGAGCACAAGGGAGACAACCCGAATCTTCCAGCGGAAAGGAAGATCTGGTGTCATGGGGCAGAACTGAGGTATATACCACCCAGGTAGCTGGAAGGAGCCAGCTTGAAGGCTTCCAGTGAGATTTAAAGCAGAAGGAGACATGCCAAAGTGTGGATGAACTTAACGCTCCTAGAAGAGCATTTACAAAGTACAACTTTCATCCCTCAGTGTAAATGGGGGGGTGGGGAGGAATGCTACATCCTGCTACTTGGCTGCGGTCTGTTAAGAGACTTGCTGGTAGCACAGCGGGAGCACCTAGACTGGGAATGAGGTAGTCACTGGATGCCAAAAGCCATGTGTACTGCCAACATGTAGGCATGCACATCCTTGCATGCCAGCACCCTCTGGGAGAAAACCAGGAATTGGATGAAAAATCCCAGGGTCACTGCCACACTAGAATCCCCCATAGACCTGACACTGCAGGCCGCCAGCCATTATGATCCTGGGCTAGTGGTGGATAACCAGTTAGTCCATGATATCTGTGACAGGGACGGGGTGGGCATGCAGTCTGGCAAGCTAGGGACAGAAAGTTTCAATAAAAAAGTTTCATGGGGGCGCTGTGGAGCCCAAGCAGCAATTTTTTTTTTTTTTTTTTTTTTATCAGCTCACAGCAGTGAAGGGTGAGTCTGCCCAAATCCACCCTTTTGAAGCCTCCAAAACAACTTTTGACCTCACCATCAGGAAGAGCGACCAAAAATTGTTAAGAATGAGCAACCCTAAAAAGAAAAGGGGTCTTGAGGAGTTTGGGGAGAAACAGTTTCTGGAGGAGCAGGGAGTTTGGAAACCACCATATTGACTGAAGCCAGGCCAGAGTCTGGCAAGATCATAGTCACCCTGGGGCACAAGTTGCAAACCCTGATGGCCTCCGTCCACCCTCAACCAAAAGGTGGACGATTTTAATGGTCTGGTTCTTATCCTGGAACTGCAGTAGATGGCCTCAAGGGTGACCTCTAGGATGTGCACAAGCAGGCCAAAGCCTCCTCCAGTGTGACCATGCTGCTGGTGAAAGAAAGCCAACACCAGAGGGCATGGCTGGAAGCCCTTGAAAAAAAAAAAAAAACAAGCCAAAGAGGCCAATGTTCGGCTAGTTGGGCTCCCTGAAGGCTCGGAAGGGGACCATCCAATTTTCAACATGAGTGGCTCACCGAAAAACTCCCCAGAAGACACCAGAAATAGACTGAAAGATTAAGTTATGGACCAGGTAGGGTCATATGCAGAACCAAACCTTAACCTGCACATTGATGCTGGTCACTTTTTGAAGTGCGCAGCACAAGATAGAATCCTGAAATATGCCCATAGAGCAGCACCCTTCTTCCAAGGACAGCAAAAGGTTCACTTATTCCTGGACATTAGCTATGTGATGAGACAGCGTCTCAAGAAATTTGAGGGGGTGGACAGGGTCCTACGAGACCTGGGAGTGCCGCATGCCATTATATTTCCTGCTGGGCTTCAAATCATGTTTGACAGCAAAATATTTTCTCAGATCCTATTGAGGTCGGCAAATGGGTAGCCCAGAGGGTTGCTGAATCTAGAAGGCGCACGGAAGGTTGGCTATGAGGATGACAAGGCAACAACCTGATTAATATTGCCCAAGAAACTTAACGCTTCTTTACGGGGCTAACAGTATGTTTAACACTAAAAATGCAGTTCCCTAAATGTTGGCTTGAGTAATCTACAAACTTAGCTTTTGAATCCTCATAGCAGACTCGAGACTTAGTCTTTCTGAATTTACTGTACAGTATTTACTATCATCCAGGACTTGAGCTATTGGATTTAATTTTGTTGCAGTGGGATGCTTCGTTTCTTGTTCAGTGGGGACCTAACTAAGAGGGAGGTGGGCAGTTCTGTTCCCTTCAACTGTGCTTTAAAAAACTGTGCGGCTATTTGCAAGAGTACAGAATATTTTGCATCGTGGTTTACAACATGGCACCAACTGTCCCTTTCAGGGGCACCGCTTCCTATATAGACTGGAACTGCTAGACAATTTAATCACATCCAATTAGCCATGTAGCTCATGGGCTTTTTAGTCCGCACATAATGTTGATTTCATTCATGTATGTTATTGTAGGTTCCCCCTAATGTGGCATCTCTATATGGTAGATGCATGCAGTGCAGTTCAATGCAGGGAAATGCAAGGTACTGCACCTGGGAGCCAGAAACCTGGCCAAGTGTACACCTTGGGGGGATGCTACAAGTCTCAATGGCTGAAAGGGACCTGGGGGGGTGGTGGTGGATGTCAAGATGAACCACTCACTTGTAGGAGGGCAGTGGCCATGGCCAACAGGATGCTGGGATGCATAGCTAGGGGGATCACCTCCAGATGGAGGGAAGTGATACTCCCTCTGTATAACTGCTTGGTGAGGCAGCACCTCGAGTACTGCGTGCAGTTTTGGAGGCCACACTTAAGGGACACTGAACTCCTGGAGAGGGTCCAGAGGAGGGCAACCAAAATAATCTGGGGCTTGGGGGACAGAACCTATGGGGAGGCCCAAGAGCTAAATATGTACACATTGGAAGAGAAGGGACTGGGGGGACATGAAAGGTCTTCAGGTACATGAAAGGGGTAAATAGGGAGGTGCAGTCAAGGTGCTCCGAAGGAAGTGGGGGGCAACTAGAAGGCATGGGTGGAAGCTGGAGGGGAAGAGAGTCAGGGAAGAAAGGAGGAGGTGCTACTTCACTGAGAGGGTGGTGGAGCCATGGAATGCACTGCCCGGGGGGCTGGTGGAGGCAGAGACAGTGGAGGGGTTCAAGAGGGGGTGGGACAGGTACAGGGGAAGGGTTCTGGAAGCAAAGTCCAGTGCAATGATAATATCCAGAACTGGGAAAGGAGAAACCCAAGAGGGAGAGGAGGCAGCAAGGTCAGCTTCTAGGGTGGGGGTTGACCAAATGAGCAGACGTGAAAGATGGACAGGTCTATTCTGCTGCCATTTTAGTATGCATAGATATACTTTGATTAAGGGAAGTTTCTTTTTTCTTTCCACTAACAGCATACTGAACTGTCTACTATATGCTATATTCATGTCTTGTATGTGATAAAATGAAAAAATAAAGTTTATAAAAAGTTTCATAAATACACATTACAATTTACATAAAACCTGTTTGTGGGTATCCCCTTAGTGCCCAGGATACAAAAGGGCTTAGTACAACTATAAAAGACCCTGTCCCAGCACAAATGGGTACTATTTATAGTGCAAGAAAAGTTCAAGGCACTAGCACAGAAGTAGTTAGTCGGTAAGGGGAGGCTACATTAGTAAGAGGCAGGAGCCGCAGTTGAGGGGTTGCCCCTTTGGACAAACGGGCACTAGAAGATACATACTTTAGTTTGCAACAACAAAAAACACAACCCCCCCACAGCAGAAGGCACATAATACACTATACAGTGTCCCTTTGTCCTGGTTTTTCCACAGCCATGCAATTGCCTCATGCCCCGTTCGACAGAAAAGGGTAGTAGCGCTAATGAGCAGCTAGCTGAACGGACGAGGATCTCCACGTTGCTCCCTCCTTACAGCCTAAAAAGTAAGATATAGAAAGAGTGCCAGAGTCCACAGTAACCTTGTACCTTGCAGTTCATTAAGTTAGGATGGACGAATATCTAACAGAGAGTTTCGAAAAGCCAGAGGAATGCAGCAAAAAATGCGAAGAAAGGGGGAGATGGTGGCGGAATGGTATTGTCGGCTGTGCAGGTTGCCGCTTTGGGGAAAGAAGTTACGGGGTAAGTCATTGCTGCATTGGAGCCCCACTTAAAGTTGGAAGGGAAGCTAGATCTAAAACTCCAGGAAATACAGGAACAGGTGGTGCAAGTGGGCAGGATTTCAGAGATGGAGAATTTTGCACATAGAGGACGAGTTGCTGGCGACCCCTGGGCACGTAGTGGCCCTCCGAAAGGAACTGAATGAACTGAAGGAAGCCTTTGATTACCAAGAAAATTATCACGGGCGATTAAATTTGAGGTCAAAAGGTTTGCCAGAGGGTATGGAGGGGAGAGTGCTCGATTTCTGTGTGCGAGTGCTGCCTAGTTTACTGGGCCTCCAGCCCGCGAATGGAAAGTTTAAGCTTGAGAGGGCTCACAGGGCTGTGATGCCCGAACCACTGAAAGAACAGCCACAGAGACAAATATTTCGTTTGTCACTTCCAAGACAGGAGTTGGTGCTGAAGGCTTTGAGAAAAGGGGAAGGTGGAATAAGAGAGCCACCGTCCACATGTCGCAAGATTACTCGGCCCGATTGCTAAAGAGAAGGAAATCATTCACCAACTCCATGCACCAACTACATGACCTGAAGATCGATAACTTCTTGGTGTATCCGGCCACTTTGAAAATAAAACACGAGGGGGCCATGTACTCCTTCTGGGAGGTTGAAAAAGCAGAGGAATTTTTGAAGAGCCTAAGGCAAAAGTTGCGCTGAGCAATAGTCCAGGAATTGAGTAAATGGGTCAGGAATTCTGTAGGAGTGCTTAAGCAGAAGGAGAGACTATATTCTTAATTGCAGTTTGTGTTATGACCTGCACTTCTGTTCAGGTTCGTGCTGGAGGGGAAAGAACGGCTCTTAATGCTTATTTTGTCACCGTTGCTCGGTGAAATGGACTGGGGCCATGTGGAACTACCAGATCAGCAGACTGTCCTAGCAATCGTGGAGAGGACTAAAAGGGGCATGTGTAAAAGCTGAATGAGGTGCCGTTACATGGTGGGAGCCAATGCTACGTGGCAGAAATACCCGGATGTGAGAGGAATGTCAGATGAGACGCTGACTGAAAACGTGTATGGGTACAGGTAGGAGGGCGAGTGGGGAGAAGGGCTTAGCGTGGTGGTTTTTAAGCATGGCCTAACCTCCCGCTTGTCTCGACTTGTACCCCCAGCCATCTATTTTGGAGCACCCGTTTAACACATACAAAGGGGGAGGCCAATGTAAGGTGAGGGATAAAGGAAGGGGAAGGGCTTCATGATGAGAGAAGGGGGCTCCGTGGAAGACAGCAATAGGGAAGAAATGGTGGAGAGCGGGGGGATGAGGTAGAGGAGGTAACTGCAAGGAGGGGGATAGTTAACAGGGTCAGGTTACAGGGCAAGGGAAACCAAATTAATGTGGCTGTGGAGGGAGTGTGGGAGCGTCTTGTTCAGTATCTGGGGATGAGGCAGACACTCGAGTCAGGGAGACTAATAGTGTCTAAGGGAAGGGGAGAAATACAAGGGAGAGAGGAAAGGAAGGAATATGTCTGGATGGGGGATATTCTGAAGGAGAGAAGGAGGGATAGGAGTGCTGGAAGGAAAGTAAGGAATATGATAGATAGGGGGAGCTGTGTATGGAGGAAGAAACGTGCATCAGATCTGGGATAGAGGGGTGGGAGCAGGTATTGAATGGGTCGAAGGGGGTATGGTAGGTGCTGGGGAGGAATGGGCAGGGGGGAAAGGGGGCTAGAGGGAAATATGTACAAAGTATTATGTTCGAACTGTTGAGACAGTTTGTTCCAATACTGTTTTTCTTTATGAACAAAGTGCAACCAACAATTAAGTACACGAGGTTACCGTGCAGTCAGTGGTAAATGTGAAAATGAAAGTGAAACATATCAATGTCTGTTAGCCAAAGTATTAATGTGATTACTTGGAATGTTTAGGGTATTATAAATCCAGTAAGAGGGTCTATGTTGACAGCCCTCAGAAGAGGGGGGCCCCAAATAGCTCTGCTACAAGAAACGCACCTGACGTACAGCATGCCAAACTGGACCGAGGGTGGGCAGGGAAGTGTTATGCAGCATCTGCATCGGTGCATAAAAGAGGTGTAGCCATTTTGATACATAAAGTCCTGAATTTAGAGGTACAGAAGGTGATTAGAGATACCAAGGAGGGGAGATATATTTTTATTTCAGGATCCTTGGATAGGGAGCAGATCACCTTGGGGTCAGAGTATGCCCCTGCGGTACATGATTACCAATTTTATGCCTCTTTGCTGGATTTACTGGTTCAGGAGCAATTCCTGGTGTTAATTGGGGGGGGATCTAAATTGGGCAATGGACCTGAAATTGGACCACTCTGAAGGGAAAGGGAGGACATCAGGGGGATGCAACAATGGCAAGAGGGAATGGCGGAACTAGATTTAGTGGGTGTATGGCGAACGGCAAACTCGGGAGTGAGGGAGTACACTTTTTACTTGAATCCCCACAAGATGTGGACACAGATTGATTATATCTATGCCGCAAGGGAATGGTATGCTCGGGTATGGGAGACTTGACACAGCCCTATACATACATCGGACCACGCAATGGTGGTGTTGAAAGTACAAGGTAGGGAGAAACAGGGATCCTCCCTCATGGAAATTCCTCATATATATGGCGCAGAATGAGGGATTTAGGAAGCATCTGGAAGAGAGCTGGGATCTTTTTATGACAAAATGATGAAGGGATCTCGAAAGATATACTGTGGGAAACTGGTAAGACGTTTGAGGGGAGTAATTAGAGAGTACATGTCACGGGTAAAGAGGAAATGGCAGGCACAAAGAAGTGAGCTGGAAAATAAATTAAAGGAGTTAGAAATGAGGGTGGCTCATGGGGAACAGGGGGAGGCCGTCCAATTACTGGACACTGAGGGAGGCTTTGAACACCCACTTATGAATGGAAGCAGGGAGATCGTTTATTTAACAAGAGATTTATATTTGAATAGGGAAACAAACCAGGGCCAATGGTGGTTAATCTTATGAAGGGGGTAAGAGGGCGAATAGAATTTTGGGAGTGGGAGATTAACAGGGCACCCTGCAGAGCAAGGATAGGGGGATGCAGAAGGCCTTTTGGTCCTTCTTTCAATGATTATATCAGGCGGGTGATATAGGAACAAAAGAAAAGATGCTAGAGTTCCTAGGGAAAATTAAAGTTCCGAAAGCCACACAGACAGAGGGAAAAGTTGGGGAAACCAATAACGGTGGAGGAGGTGATGCAGGCTATCCAAAAATTACAGAAGGGGAAAGCTAGTGGACCGGATGGATAGCCGGTGGGGTATTACAAACTGATGGAGGCCCGAACTGCAAGGGTGCTGTGTAAAGTGTTCCAACAAAAGGAAGAGACGGGAGAGGTCAGCTTGCCAGACACGCATTATGATGCTGTTATATGCCTCATACAAAAGGAGGGGAAGGACCTGCAACTATGTGCCTCGCATCGCCAGATATCACTGTTAAATTGTGATTTGAAGATATTGGCTAAAGTATTGGCCTGTAGGTTAGAGGAGATACTCCTGGGGATGGTTCACCCGGACCAAACTGGGTTTATTAAAGGAAGACAGTCATACTATGAGGAGACTGCTTAACATACTTTGGAGAGCTAACGGGGGAAAGGAACATACAGGGATTCTTTCAATTGATATGGAAAAAGCGTTCGACAGGGTAGAATGGAACTACCCGTTTGAAATATTGGGGAGGTTTGGTCTGGGCAAACCATTTCTGGGATGGGTAAAGGCGATGCACAGGCAGCACCGGGCGCAGGTGGTAGTGAATGGCACTACACTGAAGAGATTTACTTTGGAGAGAGGTACGAAGCAGGGCTGCCTGCTTCCCCCCTACTGTTTGCGCTTGCGATAGCAATAGAACCTCTGGCCGTAGCAATTCAAGATTGAGGGAGAATATAGGGGGGGGGGGTAGAAGGCAAGACAACACAAATTGGCACTATATGTGGACGATATGTTGCTGTTCCTCAAGGACCCAGAATGATCGGTACCCCCTCTTTTGTCGTTGGTAGAGGAGTTCAGGGCATACTCTGATTACAAAAATCAACCTAGGAAAATCGGAGGTAATGTGGTATAAGGGATCTGGAGAAGAGGTAAGACAATGGGGGCTCAAGATGGTGGACACGAGTTTGACGCATTTAGGGGTCCAAGTAGGTAGATCCTTGGGGTCCCTATATAATTTGAACTACACCAAACTGAAAAACCATTGAGGCGGATTTAAGGAGGTGGATGCAGTTACCTGTGTCATGGCTGGGCAGAATTATAAAAATGAATGTGCTGCCCAGGATCTTGTATTTGTTGCAATTGTTGCACTTGGGGTTGACTAGGGAGGACATACACAGGATGAAGGCCTTTACTTCCTTTATTTGGAAAGGGAAGTGCCCGAGGGTTAGTTTGGGGAGGCCGACGGCAGAGAGAAAGGAGGCCTACATTTTCCAGATTTAGTAAACTATTTTTTGGCTGTACAGCAAAGATATGGCGGACTGGGTACATAGGCCCAAGGTAGCCAGCTGGGTTCAACTGGAACAGGGGACAGCCCAGGGCAAGAGAACTGCGTATCTCCATAGTAAAGGGCCAAGGACGTATAGGATGGGAAAAGAAGTCAACCCTCTAGTAGTGCAAGAACTATTAGCCTGGAAGGAGTTAAGGAGAAAAGGTTGGACACAAGGAAAGGAGACACTGCTGATGCCTGTGGCGGGTAATCCCTATTTTTCTACCAGGGTTAGAAGATACAGGCTATGGGAAATGGGAGCGAAAAGGAATAAGGAGTCTGGGGCACCCATCAGGAGGACAGATCTACTCATTGCAGGAACTGCAGGAAGTGGGAGGTGGTGGTAAGAGAGCTAGGTTCAGGTATTTGCAAACAAGGGCATATATGGGAAGTCTGGAAAAGGAGGAGAATAAAGGACTATATGAGGTTGACCCAGTGGAGGCAATGATCTATGCAGCTCAAAATCAAGAGAAAGGGTTTATAGGCCGGGCGGTTAAGAGAGGAAAGGTTGTACTTCCCAATAGGATGCTAAGAACAAAAAAATTGTGGGAGAGGGACCACAGTAGATGCACAACAGATAAAAACTGGAAACTATTGCTCCCAATGCATTCTGGGATTATAGCCTGCAATAAATATAAGGAGGCATACTTTAAATGTATTCACAGGGTGTACCACCCACCGGTGATTGTGCATAAGGTGCACCCTGAAGCATCACCTTTATGTGGGAGGTGTGGAACGGGAAGGGGACATATATGCATAGTTTCTGGGAATGCCAGACACTGCAGAAATACTGGAAGGAGGTGGTGTCCAGAGTGGGAAGGATTACTCGGAGGGAGTTGCCATTGGATCCTCTGGGATGCTTATTTGGGGTGGAAGATGAAGAGGAGTGGACGTTGCTACCTAGGTGGGTCAGGGTACTGTATGTTCTGGCTCATCGGATTCAAAATACCTGGTCTCACAAGTTGCACCAACAGTCCAAGTGTGGTGGAAGATGGTGCTACAGACATTGGGGTTAGAGAGGCTAACTTATGCGATGGGTGGGAGGGAGGAAGGATTTACAAGGAATTGGGCCCCATTCTTAGTATCCAGCTCTCCTCCCCTGAAAGAAGCTATGGGAAGTTACAGTAAGTTGAGGGAGAGGAGACTAAAGAGGGGTGGCGTATGGGTGGAAGAAAGCACGATTTAAAAGGAAGTGGAAATGCCTGATGAAGGGCAAAAGGGAAGAAAATAATGAAGCAGATGAGGTATGAAAAATGAGAAAGACAAGGGGCGCATGTAAAGAGCATGAGTATACTGGTTGCACTTTCAATCTAATTTAACTTAAATGGAATATATTTGGAAATTAAGCAAAATGGTTATTATATTGTTAGTAGATTGGTTAAGTTGTATATTTGTTGAACTTCTGAAATGAAAATAATATACAAAATAGAAAAAAGGGTAGCAAAGGCTGTCTGGGTGCCAATTCCCTCCAAATGGGGAGGGAAGAGAGAGAGAGAGAGAGAGAGAGAGAGAGAGAGAGAGAGAGAGAGAGGGAGAGGAGAGAGAGAGAGAGAGAACACAAGGAGAATGTGTGGTTGGGGTGGTCCTGAGCAGGGCTTTTTGTTTTAACAGCGTCTCAGTCTGTGGAGCAGAATACAATCCAGACTTTCCCCAAACTCCACAGCTCTTGTAAACCTTTCTGCAGAAGCCTTTTAACGCGTTTTGCAACCTGTGAATCCTAGACAGGCTATCCTTTCCTAAAGTAAGGGGTTGGGGAGAGGGACAGTCAAATTCCAATCTTGCTAGACATTCCAAAATGCCAGAGTCCAGTTCCTCTTCAGGACAGTTTTTCCTTCTTCAAAAGTACCCCGTTGGGGAAAAAACACTTTCAGCTTGGTATAGACATGTAAAGTTTATTTCTGCCCATCTCCATGCATTCTAATGAAGGGTGAAGGCACTGTCAAAAAAGGCAGCCTCCAATGAAATATTTCTTGTGGGTGGTGGGAGAGAAAGTGCAGGGCACATTAGTCAGTTAGGGAGTTACCATGTCATACAACAAAAACCAACCATTTAAAACCTACTGAAGCTGGGCATGGGGCAGGGATAGAGTGGGCTGAGAGTGAAACAAGCACAGACCTGCTCTGCAATTTATTACCATCACCCCCTTTTATCAATCAGTCCCACAGACACTGGGGAAACTGCAACTGTACCCTTCCACTGGCTGAGAGCACATTATCAAACTACCACCTTCACAAGCATCGATGACACTCAGACGTCTGCCAGCTGAAGGAGGGGTGTACAAATAGAGAGGCAGCCAGGCTCCCACCCTTCAAGAGCAAAGAGACGGGGAATGAGGGGAGTGAAGCAAAAGCTGCCCACCACATAGCTAGTGGAGGCAAAAGATAAAGGTTCTTCGGAAGAATCTCTTCCATTGCACAACAGACAGTCTGCGACAGGACCACCTGAGGCTGCCCACTATAATGTGCTATGTATCATGGGCAGCATCATACTCATTTCTTACTGCGTGCTGGCCAGATACACATGCATGCAGATTCCCAGACAGTATTGGAACATGTGAAAGGGAGGCCCAAGACTAGGGGCAGATGAGACCCCCAACAAGGCAAGTCAACTGGCCATAGGCCACATTAGTAAGAGCATCAACCTGGAAATCTGGTAACATACATAAAGGGAAAGTCAATGTCAACAACCCATAACAGGAGAACAAAAGACACATGTCAGTCAGAACCCAGAAACAATGACAAAGCAACAGTCTAAAGTCCACAAACCATTAATGCAGAGAACCAAGGCCATAGGCTTAAGTGCAGGAGCACTGATGGTGCAACCAGAGGTAGATACAGATGCCAGAGAAAGAAAAATAGAAGCGCCTGTGGCAAGCCATGATGGGAACGTCTGAGAAATTAAGAGGAAGTCACCTAAAGGACCGACACAACCACAGGCAGATGTAGATGCCAACCACCAAGGCAGATGTAGATGCCAACCACCAAGGCAGATGTAGATGCAAGAGTGTCCCTGAAAAGACAAAATGCTGGGCAGAAAATAGAAGCGTTGATGTAACAAAACCATGCAATCACCAACACAGATGGTGATGCTAGAAACTGCGACAAACAGGGAGGGGGATTTGTGTAGGAAGCAGAGACCCAGTAAAAAAAAAAAAAAATACTACCAAACGTCAATGAAGCAGTGCCAAGCAGAGGGAAGTGACTGGAACCCAGTGATTAAAAACACGAAATAGCCACTGTACAAGACCAAGCACTGCACACAAGAGGCAAGGCCAATCAACAAATGAAGCAATTAACAAGGAACCAACAGAAATGTGAAGCAGCCACTGCATATAAAAACACGTGCAGAACTTTAACAAGGAAGAGCCAAGCAACGACAGACACTATATACTGAGATGCCAACCCAAGCCACATGAATGGCAAAATGGCAAAGTCAAGCAACAAAGATAAAGGAACCGTAAGCCCCTCGACAGTGGGACGCCAGACTTAAACTCCAGGAACTGATCATGGTGTCCCAGGCAGTCAGAGGCTGATGGAATGGCTGAAACTCACCCTTTTTGTCAACAGCAATGCAATCCAGAGGGAGAGAACCATAAGTCGATCAATGTAGGAAGCAGTCAGGGCAGTCCACATTGTAGGCTGCAAGGACAGGAGAACACCAAATATGGAAGGGAGACCAACAGCCATAGATAGTAGACAGCCATCAGAGTGGAAGACAACCACCCTGTATGGGAAAACAGCCACAGTAGCACCAGTAAGAAATCAAGGCAGCGGCCATCCAGCAGCAGCATACAGGCCACTGGGTCCTGCACACAGCGGGCAACCAAAAACAGGCCACAACATCACAGAAGTTAAATGACGACATGGAAAGATTTTTGCAGTTCCCTGCAGGATCTAAGGAGCGTTTCTAGGGACCATCATTGGGTCAATTGTGAAAGAGAAAGAACCAATTAAGAGGCTGCCCACGATACTTAGATGCAAATGATGTGCATTATCATGGGTAGCCTCAGCTAGGCAAACTTTTCCTAGCAGTCTGGACAGAGTATCTACAGGTGTAGAGGAGATATCCTCCAAGAAGATCAAATAGACTATATGTAGTGCCTTGCCAATAACAGACAGCAAAAGGCCCACCACATGAGGGAGATGGAGACTGGAGGAAAAAAAAAACACTGTTCAATGGAGATCCCCTTGAAGATAGAGGTTACTTAGCTGTAACCAAAGCTCCACTAGTATTCAGTTCACAGTCACACTTACACTTGGGTAGTATCCACTAGTCCTAGCTCAATCACTGCAATGGTCTTCAAACTCTACTCCCATCACCTATGGTGCTGTCCTACAGCTCTGCACATTGGAAGCAGTAACTGGAGCTCATCTTGCCAAGTGATGTCTGGTGAGTTGTGTGTGTGAACTGAATATTAGTAGCAGGACTATGGTTACAGGTGGGTAACCTCCATTTCTAATCACCTAGATTCCATGTATAATCCATACTTAGGCAGATTCCTAGTAGCAGTCTTCTTTGAGTAGCGGCAAGGTGCGCACTCCCAAAAATTCAGCCAAACAGTCTAGAGGACTGAGGCCCCAGAAAGCCCCAAAATGCAACATCATGACTACTCAGCATGTCAGTGCTATAGTTGGATAGGAACATATGAGCAGTGGAACAGATCTCCTCAGGATGTACCAGGCAGCAGATGTCTGGAGTGAGCCTTCAACCCTGTGGGCAGCTCCCCTACAAGCCAACCAATAACAGATCGATGCAGGAGGTTATCCACTGTCCAGCCATCTGCCTACAGCAGCTTCAGCAATGGTAAGGAACAGCTGACTAGCCTCGCAATGAACCCCTACTGTGTGGTCCTTTTAGTATAAAAGCAGCTTGCAAACATCCAAGGTATAAAGTATGTACTACATCTATAGCTTGCAGCTTTGAAAAGATGGAGAGATAACCTGGTTATGGTGAAACTAACTGCACCTTCAGCAGGAATTTTGCATAGCGGCGACAGACGACTTTGTGGAAGACCAGATAGAGACTCACTGACAGTGCCTGAAGCTCACTCACCCAGCCTACGTGAGGGCAACCAAAAACTGTCTTCCATGACCGGACATCTCATGCATCAATGGGCTTAAATGCTTTACCATTAACTTTAAAGTACTAAGTGTACCAATGCCAGTGGCTCTTGCACTGGAGGGGGAGCACTAACCCAGGCCTTTGAAAAAAGCCCCCAACCACTTTCTCCTTGGCCACCACCAGAATACCGGTCCATGCCAGGTATGCAGAGACTGCAACCAAGTGTACCTTAGGGGGACATGGTTCACTAACAAACATGGAGACCAGCACCAAAGGCAGACCCCCACCTTTCGTGTGGCATGCATCCTTGACCATCTCATGTACACCAGTATGAAAACCTCATCCACTTAGGAATTATGTTTTACAAGTCAATTCCTTCTGGGACAGTATAGAATATGGGAGAACACATTTCAGAAGGCCCAGAGCATGAACTCTGGGCACTCAGCAACCAGTTGGACAGGCACAGGGACTGCAGGTCTGGATGTCCAACTGTCCCTCTTGACAGTGTCAGCACATCCGGATGCAGAAGCTGCAGAGGATGAGGGGATCCTGATATCTGAACTGTCGTGCTGCAACCATTAGGATCAGTTTTGCCTTGTCCCCACATGCTGTGAGAAACCACCTTGAGGATCAAGACTAATGGAGGAAGACATACAGAACATGTGGAGTCCAGGGATGGGAGCATTCCTCTGGGGGTGGGGGGGGAAGAGAAGATGAGCACAGACCTGCCTCAGTCTTCTCTTCTCCCAGGAGGTAAACAGACCAACCAGGTGGCAAGTCCACCACAAGTATGCCTCACTGGGTGAACAGTTCTATCACCACATCCTTGTGCCAGGGACCCACTCATGCAATTTCTCTCACATCTGACAGTGTCCACAAACTGGTTGTCCTCCCCATAATGTACAATGCAAGCAGGTCCACTTGCAGATTATGCACCAGGGACCAAGTGCAGAGTTGCATCTCCCAGAGGAAAGGTGTGTTCCCACCTTCCTTTTTTAGGCAGAACAGTCATGCTGTTGGCTGTTGACCTGCATGAAATTACCCAGAATCACAGAAGCAAATTCCGTCAGTCAAAGACAGGCACACTCCAGTGCCCCAGCTTGCTGATAAGATATGCTGGCAGGTCTTGCTTGACTACCAAAACCCCTGGGCTCTGCAGTCTTAACAGATAAGCACCCCACTAGTGTCTTCCTGCACTGGCTGCATCATCTGAATCAGCTGGTTCAGCTAGTCTTTGTACTGGTACCACTGGTGCCCCGTTTCCCACTGCAGGGGGTGCATTCACTAGCTGGCCCAATTTACCACAGTTGTAACTGCCATGAACCAACAGCTGAAGTTCTAGGCCAGACTAGACTGCCCAACCCAAAATGCTTGTGACAAGGAGGCAAGATCCTCCACATGATCCAAAGGTAAGCATTTTAAGTCTCCTGGATTGTCCCCATTAAGTGTAAAAGGAAGGATCTTTGGGATGAATAAGAGTCCTGTAGAAAACTGTCTTCATTACCACAGGATACAACAGAATCTAATCTTCCAGCCCAAGGGAGTGGGAGGGGAAAAAGTAAAGAGGACCAGGTTTCCCTTTACTTCAGTCCTTACCCAGGAAGTCAGGGCTGTACTCCTAATCCTCTTTCTCTAGGGGAGGAGGCTGGAGAGTCTACCTGTGAAGAGTGTCCCGAGAAGGTACTGCAGGACTAGCCAGCAATGCTGGAGTTGATTACCTACATGGTCAACTGCGGCAGGCCTAGTCAGAGAATTCTGCCAAAACGAAACCTGTACTGCAAACAGCAGAGGGTCTCCAACAATGGGACTGCTCCCAAAGGTAAGACTGGCCATACCTGCTAAGTTCCCAAGGTGCTCACAGAAGACAAAGATGAACTGGATATCACATAGATTTTTTTCTCTTAACAGGCATTGCAGAGGCCAATATCCATCTGCTCCACAGGTGTATGCTGGTAGAATTTTTGGACTTGCCATCCCCTAACAAAGCAAGAATCCAGATTGCCAACACATGGGGAATATCACCAACTCGCCAATTATGAGCAGACAGACTTCTGCTGACTTTTCCATCAATGAGGAAGATTCCATCCAGAAGACAGACTGCCACTAATCCTGCTGATGTCAGCAAATCTCCCTTTTCATAGGTTTCATAGGTTTATTCAAGCAGAGGATAGAATTACCGTCCTTTAAGGCTCGCCTTCCAATTATTATTAACATAAAAATTTACTGTCTCCAAAATACAAATCTATCCCATTTTTAAATCCATTCATAGCTGTGCTATTTACCACCTCCTTGGGCAAATCATTCCAAGATCATACCACTCAAACTGTACCAGTATTTCCGAAAACTGTGTTCCCAAGTTTGTTGGTACAATTGTTCATTATGTTTCCTTAAACTAGTTCTCCCTATTTTATAAGTGAACCCCAAATCTTTTAATAGCTTGTCGTCATCCATACTCTTGAATAGGAAATATAGGTCTCCTCTTGTTCTATGATAATGTAATGAATAAAGATTTAGGCTGACCAGTCTATTATAATGTTTTATTTTCTAGTTTTTACTGTTTTAGTAAATCTTTTCTGGACTCCCTCGATGATTGATATGTCCTCATTATAGGGTGACCAAACCCTTGCACAGTACTCCAGGTGGGACCTAACCAACGCAACGTACAGCGGCATCATTACATTCCTTTCTCTGCAAACTATATGCTTAAATATGCAATTTAGAATCTGGTTAGCCTTTCTCAACTGGTTTCTACAGTGCACTCTGAATTTCAGGTTATTCGTTATTGTAATTCCCAAATCTTTTTCCTCAGTTACAACACCTAAAATAATATTATCTACTTGGTATGTTGCTTCCGTGTTTTTCCCGATGTGCATAACCTTACACTTAGTTTTATTTAGCGCTAACTTATTGCTGATCGTCCATTCATATATTGAATCCAGTGCGTACTGTAAGGCTACTATGTGCTCATCATTATTTGTAACACCCAATCTGCAGTCGTCGGCAAATTTTTGCATCCATATAATATTATTCCTGATCTTTAAAGAGGAAATGTATATATTAAACAAGGTGGGGCCCAACAACGATCCCTGAGGTACTCCACTGGTCACCTCAGCCCAATCAGAGTATTCCCTGTTAACCACTCTCTTCTACCCCACAACCAATCGAAAAATCCAACTACATATATTTCTGGGAAATTTCGCAATTTCCAAAACCAACAGTAATTCCTTATGTGGCAATTTATCAAAAGCCTTAGCAAAATCGAGAAAAACCACATACACAGGGCTTCCAATGTCCAGTTCTCTATTGACCTTTTCGTAAAAGGACAATAGATTGGTCTGACATGATCTATTCTCCACAAACCCGTGCTGTACGGGATCCAGCACATCCTGTGTCTCCAGGTGTTCTTTTAAAATATCCTTAATTATATTCTCCATAAGTTTTCCCGGTATTGATGTCAAACTTATGGGCTGAAAGTTCTGGTCAGGTAGTGGGGCCTTTTTTTAGGATGGGCACTACATTTGCCAACTTCCAGTCATAAGGGACAGAACCAGTATTTAGGGATGCTTGGAATATGTGTGTCAAGGGATGGGACAATTTACGTGCCAATTCCTTTAAAATTTTTGGGTGCAAACCATCAGGGCCTGGGGATTTATTCGGGTTAAGTCCATCTAACTGTTTAAAGGTGTTATCAGGGTTCAGTCTTATCTGTAAATCAAGTGGTTGCTTTATGTTCTATATATCGTTATTTGAATTATAAACTGAGCAAAAATTTATTTTGAATATTCGCCATTTGTTGATTAGAAACTGGGGATCCGTCATCAATAGTGAATGGACCTATACTATTTGAAGTCTTTCTCCGGTTATTTATATAGGAAAAGGCGGCTTTTTTATTATCCTGAACTTTTTTAGCAAGATTATACTCATGCATTTTTTTAGCCTTCCTAATATTAATTTTGACTTTTGACAATCCTTATACTCTAAAAATAATTTAGCCATTTTAAAAACTTTCAGCTTCTTAAACAATCTATTCTTTTTATTTATTAGCTTTTTAATTTTTGAAGTGAGCCAGATGGGTCTTCTAGCTCTGTCCAAAGGGTATTTGATGGTTACAGGGATAAATTCTGTAGTTAGTTCATCCATTTTTGCTTTGAGTGTATCCCACATTTTTTGGATAGGTTTATTATCAAACTCGGAGTTCCAATCCCAACAATCCAATTTAATTTTCATTTTATGGAAATCTGCTTTCCCCATGTTTAATTTTACAGTAGCTCCCATAGGTTTCCTAAATTCAGCTTCCTTTATACTAAATGTTACTATGTTATGGTCACTGCTGCCTAATGAGGCACCAACTACCACAGAATTGACTATCTCCCATGTTAGAAAAAATTAAATCGAGAATATTATTGCCCCGAGTATTATCTTGGACCATTTGGACAAGACCCCTATGATCCATAGTATCGATGTATTGCCTTTCAAGGAGACAGGTGCCCATGCCTTTTACCCAGTCTATATTTGGTAAATTGAAATCTCTGGTAAGCAATAATCTTATATTTGGGTCCAATTTCTCAAAAATATTCAATTTTCCATAGGAAGCTTCTATGTTTATAGCCACAGTGGAGTCAATCACTTGGCAGGCATGGTCTTGTCCATTTTCACAACATAAGCTCCAAACCTTATTGCCTACACCTCCATGTAGCCTGCCTGATATAAACTCTGACAGATGACAGGTTTTACATCATAAGATAAGCCCAAACAGTTCATGGGAATCCTAATGAAAAGTATGTTTCCACAGCATCAACCAAGAGCACTCTTCTCACTGACAGCATACACTGGCGAACTATTCCCATTATATATAGATAATGCTGTGCACCAACATGCAGCCCAATCATAAAAGCTGCCCGTAAGGACCAGACACCAGTGGCTTACAGTCCAACGTATTATGCTCTATGGAGATACCCTAGAAAAAGGCTTGGAATAATTTAAAAATGTGAAGCATCACTCCGAAAATCTCAGTTCAAGGTAGTGAAGTAATGAAGTGTAGGCAGACCAGCTCTTCAAAGGTCTCGCTTGATAAGCCTCCCTTTCATCTCACAGCTACAGAAGGGGACTGCAGATGGCCCAGGGCTGTCCCTCGGGAGATGGGTTATCAAGGGCAGACTGGTTATCGAGAACAGACTGAATGAAGCCAAGCCAGGGATGTTGGTGGCGATGACATCAGACCCTCAAGGGCAGATGTGGGGACTGGTACAAGCAGTAAGGGCAGCAACTGTGGGGCGGAGTTGGTGACATTAGAAATGCACCATAGAATGATCTGTGATCTTTAGGGAGTAACCAACAGCACAAGAGGTTGAAGAGTGGGGTGGGGGATCAAATGTTTATTTGAAATATTTTAGATGCACCACAGCTTGTACCTGTATTTTATGTTTGCTAAAGGTTGCTTCTCCCGGTTCTGTAAGAACTACTGGCATGAAAAAGATTCTGGTTCCTTGGAATGTATTTGTCCCTGCGGCTTACTTCATACTTTCTCAGCTTTAGACATCATAATCTGTTGCCTTGGGAACAAATTAAGTCAGAAACAGATGTGTCCTCAAGGGAGGATACACAGCAGGAACAGATTACCTCAGAAGGTAATAGATCCAGTTTACATGCAAAACCCCTTAATAAACCAAATTAATAAGGGGAAGGAATGCAAAACTTTGTATAAAATGTAGGTTTTTGTACAGCTTTAGCTACTCATTACAATTTTCACAATAGGACTGCCTCATTCAGGGGTGACCTTGTTTACAGGAGGGTCCCAATGGCATAGGACAGTGCAAAAGGATGGGATACATTGGAAAGGGGAGGGGTACAGAAATGTACCACAGCAAATCTCTGCTGGGACAATTGGGGACAGCCAAAAGTACATGTACATAGTCTGAAAAACGAAATTTGCTCCAGACGGTGGGACTACAAAGAAGAAAAGAGGGTACTTTATAGCAATGGAGGACTGTAGAGTTCTGGCTCAGACCTCATCCCCATCCTCCATGGTTCGAAACCCACTAGCTCATGTTGCAAAGCAGAATGAGCTCAGTGACTGAAAAAAGCAGCCAAGCTGTTACATCATCAGGGAGAGAGGCCAGACCTGAGGTAAGCAAAGGAAATCACCTACAGACCTTCAGTGTGACACTGAGCCAGAATTACAAATTGCTGGCTTGTACCAACAGAAAAATCCTTTCCATGACTGAGACAATAGCAGGACTTAAAAGCAACTACTGTAAGCAGTCCACCAACTGTAAAACAATCCAGAGGACATCTACTAGTAATTGAACCCAGATGCCCTCTGGAACAAGTGGCTCTGTATAATGACTTTCCAATGGGAAAGATGCCAGAGATGATTGTCAATATCACAGCACTTCTATCACCCATCAAGAAGGTTCTCCCCATTCACTCTTAACACATTTGCATTTATCGCTCAAACTCCAGTGCAGTGTTTCTATGTTAAGAGAGCTTCATACATAGAGTAGGTATACTCACTCAATATATGGGTCAGTTCATGTAAGGAAAGGCCTGAAGCCCCTCATCACTATATTAAGTGTGTGTCTACCCATTCAAATGCAGGGCAGTCCGGGAGGGCCTGGGGTTCCCTCTCATCACCATATCACAGCATCCCTGGGTCAATCACTTCAAACCATGGCGCTGTCTGTTTTAAGGTGGGCCTTGGTGGCCTCCACATATATGGTCAATGAGCATTCAGGAGGGTCTAGGACATTGGAATACTTCTGAAGTCATGAGCAAGTAATGTTCAGGCTGCAATAAAGCAGATAAAATCCTATTTTTTTAGTTTTGTTTTTTTAGCTTGCAGTATAGAACACTAAACTGGGTTAGGAGGTACGAGGCTGAAATGATTTCTACCCCTATGAAAACGAGGCAGGGGCTTTAAAAGCAGATGTCTAGGCCAGTCAACACAGTGGAAGGTTTGCTGCTTGCAATGCCAGGGACGCTGGTTCCAGAACCAATCAATGACACGGAGTGATAGCCAGGAGAACAGAGCGTCCAAGGGGATCCTACTCTCCTTTGGGTAATGGAGGCTGGTGTGCACATACTACAGGGAGGGAACACTGCCCAACGTCAACACCCGGCACTTCCAACACTAGATCAGTCTTCCAAGGGGTCAGACAGCCTCAGCAGCTTCACCACAGGGGGTAAGCCCTGCAAGCAAGTGTTAAGCCTTGTAGTACACAGGTGACGGAGGGGGGCAGGAGCTACAGGTGTATGAAGTTCAAATTTATCTGGGATACAGCAAACCAACTGGAACTTACAAGTGGCAGGTGGGCTCACTGGTCCTGCACCAGCATGTCACCCTACCACATGGGTTTAAGAGCCACAGAATCCTGCACTAATCCAGCTGAGGGCCAAGTATGTTGGTCAGGAAGTGTTATTCTCCAAGAGAAGGATGTACAGGTCACCCAGCATCACCTCATCCCCTCCTGTCTGCAAAAGGAGTGGCACCAGCATCAGCTGTGAAGGCAGCTGCTTGCCTAACCTACTGGAGGACGAGTGCAGTCAGGCAGAACTTACTGTCTGCATGAGGGTCAGGAGAACCAAGTGAAAGGGGAGAGAAAAACTTAAAAGCACAGCTCCATGATCCCAGTTTTAGACTGAATAACTTAACGTTTAAGTCCAGAAGTATCCCATGCAAAATGTAACTAAAATTAGTGGTGAATGGCCACTAAATCCGTCAAAGGGGAATAGGACTGGTATTAAATTTATGAAAGCTATTTTAAATGGCTGGACCTTAAAGATCAAAGGAAATCATGTACTGGGTGGTATTTTACCTGAGGAAGCATATTGGTAAGATTTTATTTAAGTATTTCATGCTGGAACAGGTCAGATGGCACAGTGACAGCTCTACCATCTGCAACGCCAGCAACACTGGTTTGGGGCGAGCTTGGGACATTAGGTGCCAACTGGGGTAAGGAGGATCAAGCGTCCCACAGGCCGGTGGGGGGGGGGGGCGCCTGTGTATCCTGCAGCATGCCTGCCACCTAGCAGAAGCAAGAGTGGAAACACAATCAGTACCTCTAGATAGGGAAGGGTGGCTGATGTGAACGACTGCACGCCAATGCCCCCAAAGAGAAGAAAAAAAAGTATAAACACAAACAGGATCAGACAGCAGATAAGGGCCATTGAGTTTGCCCAATTATCCGCCCCCTCCCCAACCTTCATTTTTGCTGTAGATCCTCTTAATCTCAAGTGCCTCCCCCCCCCCCCCACAATTTCCCTGTGTGTCCCAGGCATTTTTAAACCCTACCACTGTTTCCACCACTCATTTTGTGAAGAAATTTCCTCACATCTCTCCTGAACCTACTGCCCCCCCCCAGATCATGGCCAGGTGACTGTCCAGTCTCCCACAGGCACAACACCACCAACTGGGTGCCCTCAGCCACTGGATCTTGCACTTAGAGGAGTGGCTAACCTCAATGGACCCATTATGGGAGCCAAGCAGCAGAAGACAGGCGAAGGGGGTAAGTTAGGTGGGGGGATGGGGAGCAGGTCTGTACAGAAGACTGAAACAAAATTGATATTCCTTTTTTAGTGTTTTCTGTCATTGCCATCTCCGCCATTAGCACACAGAGCCACAACATTCCATGGGAAAGCAGGATGCCATTGCAGCACCTGCAGTTGGTCTTGCTAAGTGTGTACACATCAAACCTCTGGATATACAAAATTAATTCACTGAAAGCTAAATTTACAACCTCATGCCACACTAATTTGATTTCTTTGACTGGGTGACAAAGGCAACTGATCGGGTAGGGCAGTGGATGAGTCCTCAGAAAGACATGATGCTCTCACTGCTCCATACCCAGGTACAGTCAGTCAATACAGTGAAACTACAAATTTCCAAGCAAAGAAAAAAAAACTGAGGTCCTCTAGATATGAAAATTTAACAGGGACACAAAAGTGACCTATCTGGACTTCAGGGAGGCCTCTGACACTGCGCCTCACTGGAGGCTTTATTAGTTGCCCAATGCACTACAAAAAAAAAAAAAAAAATCAGCACAGTAAATGTTAAATGTAACACTTATTGCAAATATGACATGCATTAAAAAAAGAAACTCACATGCTCATGTAAAGCTAGTCCCAAAAGGAAGACCCAACAGCTGAGATCAGCCCGGACCAGTTTTATACCTGTGCACTTTGTCAGAGAGTCCATTAGCGGACATACGAAAATACAAAATTGCCAGCAGATACAGGCCTTATGGTCCATCTAGTCTGCTCAAGTGTGCAGCACATCAGTCCACTATACTGCACCCCTTCCCCCACTATAGTGGGCCCATTGGCTTCGCCACTTATGCAAAAGGCTACTCTAGTTTTAAGGCAAGTGATGAAAACAGAGGGGGCAGCTTTCAAGAAGTACAAGAAAGACCAGTGAATGGGAAATGTATAACTACAGTATGTGGAGAAAGTAAGAGAGTTTAAGTGGTAAAAAAAAAAAAAAAGCAGAGATTGAATCAATAATAGCAAAGGGTATATAGGAAGGGGACAAAACTTTCTACCGCTATATCAGGGAATAGCAGAGGACAAAGGGGGAACAGTCATACTGAACAAAAAGGAGGGGGACTGAGGAAGACTAAGAATGCAGACACTCTAAATAAACACTTTTATTGCTTAGCCCTCACAAGTGAGGGGAGGAGCTGCTCCCTAAATGCAAGACTCTAGCTGGTGGGGTCTAATGATGGAGGTTGTCCAGTTCCTAATGGAACCACTAACTGAACTCCAACTGCTCCACTGAAACAGGGCTGTTTCCAGTGGATTGGAAGGAGGCCAATGTGGTCACACTTCACAGGAGTAGGAGTAGAGGACCCTGGGGACTACAACTGGCCAGCCTAACCTTGATCCCGAGGAAATGGCTAGAAATTATAAAATGATCATATTGTGGTATGGCCAGAGGCCAACTGGTTCTGGACAAAAAGTACAGGAGCACTACGGGTTCATGTCAGGCAAACCATTCCAGACAAACCTGACAGACTTCTTCAGTAGGGTCACAAAGGCAGCAGATAAGGGCTAATCAGTAGAGATGCTGTACTCAATCTGGAGATTACCAAGGCCTCCATCTCCATGCCCCATAGGAGACTTCTGAAAAAAATTAAGATCTAGGAATGGGAGACAAATTAGATGTATTAATAACTGGTGTGTGTTGGGGGGAGGAAGAGAAGGAGAAGTCAGAGGCTGTCAATTGCGGGGGTGAGAGACACTTGAGGGGTCACTAATTCTACCACTACCACCATTCGGTCCTGGGACAGGTCCTTTTTACGATATTCATCTGATACAGAGAATGAAAAAGACCAGCACAGACTGGAAAAGTAGTTCCAGACATGGCAACTCAAATTTAAGCAAAATAAAGTGTAAAGTTTTACACACACACACACACACACACACACACACCACCGAGTTGAGAAAATGGAGAAAGCATCCTGGGAATAACGTCAGTTAAATCTAAAGCACCTGCCAAAGTCTGAAGGCTGCAAGGAAAGCAGCGAGGGTGCAGAGTTGCATAGGGAGGGGGTTTGCTAGCAGAAAGGGGAGGTTCTGCCCCTGTACAGTTTGACACTTCATCTAGAACACTGGGCCCAGTTCCGGAGCCTGCAACACTGGGCCCAGTTCCGGAGCCTGCAACACTGGGCCCAGTTCCGGAGCCTGCAACACTGGGCCCAGTTCCGGAGCCTGCAACACTGGGCCCAGTTCCGGAGCCTGCAACACTGGGCCCAGTTCCGGAGCCTGCAACACTGGGCCCAGTTCCGGAGCCTGCAACACTGGGCCCAGTTCCGGAGCCTGCAGCTGAATTACAGTGACCTTCCTGAAAACTATTCAGAGGAGGGACACCAAGTGGGTTTTAAATAGGTGGAGTAGACACCATGGAATAGTCCAAACCCAAAAGAGGGAGCGTGGACAGCAGAAGAGAATGAAGGGAATAGGAAGGGGTGTGAAAATACAATCCAGGCCATTAACAGAGTAGCTCTAGTCCAAATTTAGGTTGGGTGCAGATGTAGGCAGGTACTGGACAGACTCCATGGGCCACAGAGCCTCTACTGTCAATAGCTTATGTCTATGCTTTAACTAAAATGACATCAGGGGCAGCCTGACTGTCAGTGGCTAGCATGTTGCACTCCAATGCTGGAGACGTGGGTTCAAGAATAGGCTCGAGACACCGGCAACTGGGTGGCTAGTGAGGAATGCTGCCAGTGGCAGCGTATCCTTCATTGGGTCAGTTGGTATGGTGCTCCTACAACATTAGTGACCCCTTCAGTATGGCCCTGGAGGCTTCACCTTCCAACTGCAGGGGAAGCTGTATCCTGCCGAGATCTCCTACAGCTACAGTGTGTACCACGGGGTGGCAGGAAGACAGCATTATGGGGCAAAAACAGCTTGGCTCCTTCTGAATGATGGCTGCAAGCTGGCATATTCAGGCCTCACCACACGAAACCCACTGCCTGCCCTAGATACCGAGTGAAAAGGGGGAGAACAACCAGACTGGTGGAAGTGGCATCCCAGAATGGTGTTCCCAAAGGATGAAACAAGCATCACCGGGGGGTGCAAGCCAGTGAGCTCTGCATTGATATGTCATTGTGTCTACAGTTGGAGCATGTGTGTCAGCATCCCCCGGTGTCGGGGATAAGAGTATGATGGAAGGATTAAGTGTGCAGGGTATAAGATGAGTGCTATGGCACTATGGGCCCATGTCACACTGGATCCCATATTCAAGGGTGGGGGTCCCTGGTTGATAAGGGACTGTCAGGGCTGGTATGCTCCCAAACAAAGGCCAGAGGGGACAGCCATCAAGCAGGATAACAAACACCTATATAGAAAAAACAAAAGGGTAAATGGAGTGCAGTAAACAGAGTCAATGGCTCAGCAGATTGCACATTCTCCTCTGAGGCCAAAAGATCAAAAGGCTGTAGGTTCTGTCCCCACATGATGCACTTGGATTAAATCCCACTACTGACATTGTAGTGCAGCACAATGCAACAGGGGTGCTGAACTGAGGTGCCGTCTTTTGGATGGGATGTTAAACCAAGGTATCATCTGCCTGTTCTGGTGGTAGTTCAGGTGAATGTTAAAGATTCCATGGCACAAAAAAAAAAAGGGGGAATTTCCCCAGTGTCCTGGCTAAATTTCCCCCCCATTCACTAAAAACAGCTTTATCTGGTTCAATGTCAGCTGGCATTCATCTGTATCCCTTCCCTGGGGCAAGGCTGAAAATACTAGAACTGTCTAGTCCTTTCCCAGTCAACAAAAATAAAAAATCTAGGAGAAACAAAAGCCTGCATGCAGGTGCCCTACCTGGAGCACAGCTGTCCACAAGAGCTCCCAAGGCACGCCCAGTCTGCCAATCCCTGCTGAAGTTGGTGACCGGCAGATGGGGAAGCTTGTTCTGGATCCAGCCTAGCAGCCGTTGCTTGGGGGTCTGCTTCTTTGCCTCCTCCTCCTCCTCCTCGTCCCACATAGGCATGGAGATTGAGTAGTGCAAGATGAGGGTCCATATCAAGCCGAGGATTAGCTTCAGGTTACCGTCAACAATTGCCTTGCTGTCTGTGTAGGGAAAGGGAACAAAAATAAAGTTAGCATTTGACATTGAGACCTTGGAATGTTGGCTTGTGTTAATCTGCCCACAACTCTCCCCTCTTGCCCTTTCCTCTGCCCTAATGACTGGCATCACAACAGGAACACCCTGCTCCAGCTAGCTGAGTCGGTGAGCAGACACCTTTACAGTGGACTCCTAGGCTGCTTCACGAATCACCTGGCAGACAGTGCACAAATCTAAGTCAGCCGACAGCTGGACCCCCGCGCTTGAATCAGAGTACCGCTCACAAACCCAGGTCTTGGGTGGCAGACAGCCACATTGCCACCAAGTTTTACATTCATAAAGAGGGCAATACCGCAAATGGGCTAAAGAGAGTTTTTACTGCTGCATTGGCAAAGGCAGTTACCCAGCTCCAGCTCACCCATAATGCCCTGCTACGAAGAGATGGCTTAACATTTATTAGTCACTGAGAGGCATGGAAAATATTACTGCCAAGGTCAGGATAAAGAAACAAAATGATTGGCCATCATATTTTACAATTTGAGAGTATAAAGAAGGGACAATTCTAGACATATTTGTTGGAGTGGACCCAATTATTGCTAGTTGAACCAGCTTTTTATGCCACCTGTTAGGGCACTGTCTCACAAGTAACTATTACAGCTATGATGTTCCCTTGTTGCCCACTATACCTCAACTGCAGTTTGCAGTATGCACCATGCCCCTAGAAGCATTTCCACTTTATGTTCAAATGGATGAGTTAGTCTTTTTTTTAATTAGTGTGCTGTAATTCAAATACAGTAAGTTTTTTTACCTTAAAAAAGGTTAATATTACAAGGAAAATAAGGTCTGGCCTGCAAGTGCCATTCAAGGTATGGTCCTCACAGGTGTGTTCTGCTCGAGGCAGCAATGTGGGAAGTGATCACACTGACGCACACATTCCAGGACTCTGCATATACATGACACCTGTAGTCATTGTTTAAAAAACATAAGTGACTGATTAAGTCACTAATATCACCATCTGAGTCAACCTTAACACACAGTGACTAGAGGGCACAGAAGCAGACTGGTGGGGGGGGTTATTATTCATGGAGCAGGCAGTGTATGAATGCCATAGACTTTCCAGAGAGATGGCTGAAGCCAACTGACTGGGTTCAAGCTTGGGTGGGACAGACAGGGAACTGTGGGACCCACATGCAAAAGAGGGGAAGAGATATCTGGAGTATGGGGGTGATTAAGCCACTAGGGCCATCAGATCTCAGACCAAGCATGGAGCTAGGCACGAGTCACACCTGGAAGTGAGCCTTGGCTCAGTGCACCTCTCCTGGTCACCAATTTTCCAACAAACAGGCAACTGAGCAGACTATTGACCTCTGAATCTTCTCTGCCAACACAATCTAAAAAGTAGGTTTCTACAAACACTATGAATGTAGTAGAAACTGGATTTATATAGCACCTTTCAAACAAAGTATCCCAAAATGCTTGACAAGCACATTAGTTAGGTACTGGTAATGCAGAGACTGTAGAATTTTGAATGTATAGTATCATTTGCATCCTGTATTTCAAAGTGTGTTACAAAGTAATGAGTTTGGTACTAGTAGTGCTGTATACATGCTGCAGCCATTCAGCATTTTATTACCACATGAACATTAACATTACAACTACTGTACTTGAGGGGAATCATTGGTTAGGAGGATACTGGAATGTGGCCTACTCCTTCCAAGAGTGCAGACTTCATAAGTCCTACGTGGGCAGCTACAGGAGATGGGCAGAGGACCTTTGTGCAGCATCTCACCCAAGAACTGGCACCTCCAACAGTACAGTACCCAGTGTTGATACTACTAGAGTACCTGGTGCAGGTTTTGAACCCACAACTATCCACTTTTCCTGGCTAAAATGGTGCGTGCACCACCAACCGAGCAACTGACAAATGTGACTGTTGACCCCATGTACTGTATGCCCTCTGTGGATGCAAGCTCCTGCTTGTGGCTCTGGCAGGTGGGCAACATCACTATCCAAAAAAGACTTCTTACAGGAAGAGGGGAACCACAATGGTGAGCTACACACAGGAGAAGGGGTGCAGTCTGACTGAAGGTCTAAACCCCTGAGCTTGGAACTTACTATCAAGTTACCAGCTCTTGCATACCCAGTGGGGTAGGAATGGAATGTTTTATGCAGCACCTTTCAAATAAACTGTATCCCAAAGTGTTTACAATCCAGGAGAAGGATGGAGAGTGGGAGAATGTTGCTGCCACTTACAGCACACAGAGTCAAACAGACTGAGGTTACATGGCTTGTTTTAAGTCATGGAGCAAGTGGCGAGATTCAAAATGGGGTCTCTGGGGTTACAGCCCTGCACTAACCAGTAGGTTAGAATCTCTCCACTGTGATCCATGAAGACGCATCATTAGCCCTGTTCCCATGGACAATCTGCGGCACCTGTGTACAGCAGCAAGATAGTTGTTGCTGTGCACGTCTGAACCACAGTTTTGCTGTTTTGGGGTTGCGTTAGATCCCAGTTTTCTTGGGGGTGGGTTGTGAAGCGGGCTTTTTACTTTGCCGTCTGAATGCCTGCACCACACACAGCATTGACACATACATTCCCCAGCCTGCACTATGTTTGAAGGCACACTCCCCCCCACCAGAGTTCAGCCAAGGTTTACTACTACTGTAAACACAGTTGAACTCAGAATCTATTCTTTTGGAAAACCAAGGGCTAAAAAGTGGGGAAAAATGTGGTCCCAAAGTTGAGCCGTGACACTGGAGATGCACTTATAAGTGCATGCCCAGTATGTCAGCTCAAGTCAGACTTTTTTCAACTCTGTAGGCCTCAGTTTTCAATAAGAACCACTTCCAAGTTCAGCTGTTTTTACACCAATAGAAAATCTTTAGCTGAACTCTCGCCAAAAATCCCATATAAATGGTGCAGTCACCCAAACTCAACTGCCCACTTCCCCTTCAGAACCCTCCCCTTCACACCGGGACTTCGGGAAGCATACTTCTGCACTTCAAGGCCATGCAGTCCGAATGCTACTCCACAGCGTTTTCAGCAGGAATGGTCAGAACAAATTACACAGTGCGACTATACAATAGTCGCCATGTGAACGAGCCTACAAAGTGACATCACACTGTGCAAGTGCAGGGTCCTTTAAGCTCTACAGTAGGGACAGAGACTGCTGCAAATGAGACCTGTCCCATGAGGTACTCAACAGGGAGATCAAAATCCTCAAAGCAACCTAAACTTCACTGCTGCCAGTGTGGTTACTGGCAGGTCACATCACAGGGGAGACTTACTGATCATTTCTGCAAAGTTCCCAAACTGCCAAAAATCTCCCATTATTTGAGCACTGCTTGCTGCACTGATCAGACCCTAAACATTTTGGCTAACAGATTTTACTTTGGCTTGTAAGATTTGACTGATGGCAAAGTGGCTATTAAAAGACCTTAATGTACAGCCCTGGCCCCATGACAAGTGCCTATGTAGGTACAGGCTCTAATGCAGCAAGGGAGGAGGTTAATGACTGGTTTTCCAAGATATAAAGCATGACATTTAGTGTCTGGTTACCAGGTAAGTGTACTAAACATACAATGCCTGTTTTCAGGCAGGATCTGAAAGACGAGCATAATCACTTATGAACACAACAGCTGTAAAAGCATGTTCTAAGGCTGTTTTCTGACTAGAGGGGACTAGGCTGGGGCGTGGTGGGTCAAACAGACCAGTCTGATTTTTTTTTTTTTTTTTTTTTTTTTTTTACAAGCCCAGACTTTTCCACTCTGGGAGAAAAAACCCTTCCTCCCAACTTATGACTATGGGGGAAGGGGACACTAGAGGCCTTGGGGACTGAAGTGCTGAGCTACAGGGTAAAGATTCACTTTTTTAAACTGGTCTTTTTATCCGTCCTCTGGGGTGGAGTGAGGGTAAACAGGGGAACCGATTTACACACAAAGCCTCCCTTATCTGTTAGCTCTGTGTTTGAAGGTGGGAGGGGCAGATAACTACAGACACTTATCTGTCAGCTATGCTTTCTGTTTGAAGTGTTAAAGAAAACCAGCTAGCTTTGTATCAGCCAGGGTAGTTCTGTGCCAGGATGATGTAAACTAGAAGGTGGGGGATGAGTCAGAGGATAATGGTACAGGAGATTAAGATGCAGACTTTTAGCCAAGCAGCACAGAAACAGCACATTGTACTGCCGCCAGGGAAGAGCAGTGCGACCCAACTCCCCCAATCCTAAAATCTTCAGGTTGACCAATCACACTGGTCCATTTACAACACTCTGCACCCTTTCACCCTCCCTCAGTCAGTAAAAGGGTGCAGCACTGGTGACCCCATTGTCATGCTGGACACAAGTGTCAGGCAGATAAAAACCCAGACCTCCCCCAAAACCACATAATGAACCCAATAAGTAAAGACATATGCATTGCAGCAGCAGATAAGACCCGCTTGGCCCACCTAGTCTGCCTATTTCTCTAACTGATGAATAAGCTGCCGATTCTAGTTAAACAGCTTTACTTCCTCACTTACCTGGTAATCAGCCCAACTCTGCAGTTCTGGAGGGCCAGATCCCTGGACAGCTCCATGGCCTGCTTGAACAGTGCAGTTATCAGCCAGTCAGTCATCCAGGTAAGGGTAAACCCTGATGACCTTGTGCCGCAGGAAGTCTGTCATCACTGCCATATACCTGAAGACCATGGGCACAGACAAAAGCTAAAGGTATGACCTGGAACTGATATAGTACCTTGCCGAAGAGGGTTATCCAAGTACTGCCAGTGGGACATACTGACTGGGATGTGGAAAAACACTTCCTTGAAAGGTCCAGGGAAGAGAACCACATTGCCCTGTTCCAGGGATGGCACAGTGACCATCTGGAACTTGTGCTTCCACATGAATCTGCTGAGATTGTGCAGATCTATGTAGTACCAGCTCCCCTCCCCCATCCATTCTAGGATCAGGAGGTACTTGGACACATACATGACTTGCCAGGGCATGTGGGACAGGCTATAGCACCTTTTGCAAAGAGCCAAGCAAACATCTTCCCTGAGGACAGACCTGTCCTGTGACACCAAAAACTCCTTCGGAGTGTGGGATTGGTAAGGCGGGAGAACCTCAAAGAAAAAAAAAAAAAAAAAAAAGAGCCAGCCCTCTGCCTACTGCCTCAAGAACCTGTCTGTGGTAATAATGGATCAGTGTGACCGGAAGTGGTGATGCAGACAAACAGCTGGGTCAGGGACTTGACAGGTGGAAGGCAGATACCCCCAGGCCCATCACTGGGCAGCTTTAACAGAGGCACTGACTGCTGGGGCACATCACTTCTACTCCTGACTCTTGGGCCCCTGACCAGAGAACATGGCATTGGGGTGTCAGACTTGGTAATGCTCCTGCTGGGGCTACAGAGGTTGAAAAGGACCAAAGCTGAAAGGCCTTTTTAGGTTTTTGGGTGTTCACGTCTTTCTGGAGGTCCAGAGAGCAGAATCACATGCCCTGCTCCAGGGATGGTAATCTGGTTCAGGGCGACTTTTCAGAACTCTCATTTCTGCATGAACTGGTTAAGAACATGCAGAGCCAGTAGGAGGCACCAGACCACCATTCATTTCAGAACCAGGAAGTACCCAAATACATATCTCGACTTGCCAGGGCGTCAGGGACACTGGCTATAACCAGTTTCACAAGCAGCTGAGCAACGTTCTCCCTGAGGGCAGGCAATATGTCCTGTGACACTGAGCACTTCACAGCATTTTAATCAATTAGGTGGGAGAACCTCAAAATAGAGAGGCAGCCCTCTGCCTACCACCTTGAGAACCCACTTGTCCATAATAGCAGACCAGTGTGGCCAGAAGTGGTGAAGCAGACATCCCACAGGAAGCTGGATCAGGGACTGAACAGGCAAGAGACACCCTCCCCAACCCATCACTGGGAGCTGGAGGGGCACTGGCCCCTGGAGGTAGAGGGCACCACTTCTACCCCCCAATCTCTTTCTGGCCCCTGACCAGTGAACTTTGCCTTGGGATGCCAAGCTTGGTATTGCCACTGCTGGGGCTGCTGCCAAGGCTATGGTGTCTGAAACAAAGGCCTTTCTCAGTTTCTGGGCCTTCAGATCCTTCTGGGACAAAGCCAGAGTCCAGGATGACACTGGACTTCAGTCAATGATATGACCTACCCCTGGGCCAAACAGATTGGTGTCCAAGAAAGAGAAATCAGCTAGCTTGTGCAGAGTGCCTGCCCTAAAGATGGAGTCTCAGTCAGGCCCTGTGACAGCTCATGACAGCTGCTGCTATGACACAGGCACCGACTCTCCCATGTCCAAGGTAGTCTGGAGCTGATGTTTAGCCAGCGCTGGACCCTGGTCCCCGACCATTTTCACTGGCAACTACTCAGCAGTGAGGTGAGGGACAACATGATCCAGGACTTCAAGCAGGGAGAGACCAAAGTGGCCCATCAAGACAGCTTGCCTGACAGAGAAAGTGAGGAAGCGGCATAGATTATCTTGGCCACATGGTCAAGCACCTTTTACTTCTTGTTTGGAGTGGGGAGGGCTTTCTACGTCCTAGAGACCAAGTCAGAAGCCAAACCCTCGTCTGACGGGTGGTCAAAGAAGCCAGACAGAGAACCGCTAGGGGCATATACCTGCAGACCATACAGCATGCTGGATGTTGCCAGAGCTCTAGAGCCAGTCCCAAAACAGCCTCTGCCATGAGTAAGGCAACCCTCAAGGATTCATCCCCATGCAGGATGTCTGAAAGGGTACTGGCTCTTTTCTGAACAGGCTCCAGAGGGACAATCATGGAGTCAGACAGAAGTCACAGTAGAGCAAATGACATGGGCCCATGATTGGTGGTATGCATCCAACAACTGCATGGAGGGACCACCTGAGTTGTCATGACTCATCAAAAACTACCCTTGACCATTTGCTGCAGTGAATCACCCTAAATTCATCTGACTGGGCGATTTCCACCAAGAGCCAGCCTGGCAAGCCAGTTGCAGCATGAGAGTCCTTGGTAGGGGCTCCCCGCAAAGGCAGTTTCACCAACAGGGGTGGAGAGAGATGCTGGTGATAACTGCCTCAGGAGGCTGGCCATGGGATTGACTGGTACCGGTGGTTGACCAGAGGTCAGAGGGTAGAGTCCTACTCCGCCCTGCCAAGGCCCACTGCCGCCTGAGGAGTTTCTTGTAGCACAACCACATGTGCTGGCAGGCTTCTCATCCAGAGAGAATGAGGAATGTAAACTACACCTCCCAGTCAAGCAGGATCAAGAGCACAAAAAGCACCGTGACCCACGAGCAGATGAGAAGCAGATGGTGGTGCCATATAGAGAACATGTGCCAGCTTCAGCAGAAGCTCTGGTGGTGGCTGTTCCCAAGTGACAGCGGCCAGGGACAGACTGATCCATGTCCTCCTGGGTGAGGGCCAAGAACACTGGGTCTTTGAGACAGACTCCTTGACCTCTTCCTACAACTGGTTGACCAGGCTGAGGAAGATTTAAACCACCTGGTCTACTGGTGACCAGGTAGATTAGCCAGATGGGGTCACTGTAGAGCTAGTAGCCTGGCCATCAACCAAATATGGCTCAGCCGATGCCAGCCACTCAAGCATTGAGCGGTCAGTGGAGCTCAGGGAGCAGGAGGAGCGTGATCTCTCCCTGTCCCACAGACTGCAGTGTCTTCTGCTTCTCACTGAAGCATAGAGGGTCCAACACATCTCCCAGAACTCTTCAGTGATTGATGCTCAGACGGTGGCCCACCATAGCTCTGGTCACCACTTCTATGGCCGCAAGTTCAGCCATGGACCCCACCACAGCGAAGGCCTCCTTACAACCCTTAAACCACAATTTAGGATCTTAATCAGCAGAGAAGACATGCCTTGCAATCCTCCAAGAAAGGAGCATAGTCTGGTATAGGCCATAAAGTAGAGGCCCAACATGTGTGGGTTCATCTGCACCATCTGTCGGCACATGACACATTGCTTCAAGCAGAGAGCTGGCTTCACTTCATGTTTCATCTTCCACTGCAGAGGCTGTAGCAGAATTGAGGAATATAGTAAAATATCAATTTGGAGAAAAAACAAGTTTGCCAATAGTATAACTTTAGGCTCTACAATGCACAGAGCTCTAAAGGAGGAGACCCAACTTTTCCAGTGGAAAGGAAGATCCAACGCCACTGGGCATAGCCAGAGGATATGCCACCCACGTGGTGGGACGAGCTTGATTTAGAGACGTTACAACGAATCAGCACTTCTGGTGGAACTGCCATAATGGTGGTAAGTGAACTATATCCACACCCCAGAGAAAAACAGCTGCATTGTAGGGCTGCTGGTGCACTGGCAGGGAATTGTTCAAAGAACATGCTGTGCTATAGACCTTAACTAGAGTAGCAGCAGGAATAATAAGTGTCATTTTGGAAACCTTGGGCAAGGCAACAGTGAAGCTTCTGGGCTACCTCAGATGTGCAGCAAGTAGCCAGCCTGCCAGCACAGCAGTTGGGTTTCCACTTGCAGCACCGGCGACCCGGGTTTGGGAACGAACTCTGGTCGGTGGAGGACCGGCCAGGGAGAAGGATTGAGAGTTCTATGACTGCTCTCCTCTTTGGGGGGTTGAGGGTTGTCTGTGCATGGGGGACCCTTAGAGGCCAGGGGTGCCACAGCAACCGATGTCCACAAGGTTTGAGGGCGGGATGGACGCTGGCGTCATTGCATGTTCCCGCACTCCTACAGAAGGGGAAAAATTCTGCCTGCTCCGCCTTCGTAAATGAAGCCCGCCCCTGCAGCTGCAATCAGCTCCCCAGAACAACTGGGTGCTGCGTCTCTGCCCTGGGGAGTAATCCAGGGGGTCCTGGGAGTGCGGCTCATCTGGGGACACTGCAGCAGAGGTGTCCGTGACCAGGTGGATGTCTGGCACAAAGCAGAGTAAGCACCATAAAGAATAAAAAAAAAAAAGATGTACAGCAAGCGATTTTTATTCAATTTAACAAGGTTTTACCAGAGCTGACCCAGCCCATTGCTGCAGCAGCACTGCTGCTTAGACATTGGTGATCTGGTTTCAAGAACCAGACTGGGTCAGACGGAGAAGAACTGAATGTCCAAACGCTCCCACCTGGGGAAACCACAGGTGGTAGCATTTTGGGAGGTGGTCTTAAGGTTGATGCAAGTGCACAGTCATAAATGTGTATATGGAGTCATTATATTCCTGCATCCTCGAGAGGGAGAAAAATGGGAAATGGCCCACAGTGCTAGTGGTACTTTCAGACCCCACTCAGGCCATCAACCTGAAGCTGCCAGATCTACAAGACTTGGGGCTTGGAATCACAGAAACAGACAGACACTGGCAGAAAAAGACCAGAGGTCTATCCAGTCTGCTCAAGTTCCCTATAATTGCTGGAACCTACTGTTCCTCCAGGGTACTAACCCTCCCAGTCCTCTATTCTCTCTCCTTGGTTCTGTGGTCCCAGGTAACCACTATTCCTTTAATTTTGTCCCAGCCCTGCTTGAATCCCCCCCCCTTCTGTTTTCACACCCGCCACTTTAGCTGACAGATTGTTCCAAGGTTCCAGTGCCCTTTTTGTACAGTAGTACTTCCTCACATCTCTCCTGAACCTACCTACCTCATTTCCATTCGTGTCCACATGACCACAAACTGGTATTCAGGCTAAATTCCCTGCAGTTCACAGTTCCTAAAAAGGAACTTGAAGGTCTCCATCATTCACATCTCCCCTCTGGTCTCCAGTGAGTACATATTTAGTGTCTTGAGGTGCTCCTCCTAGGATCTGCCCTGCTGGCCCAGAATCATTTGAGTCCTCACTTCTCCCAATTCAGAAGTGGGATACACCATGGGGCAAGTGGATGGAGGTACACCAAGGTGTTGAGAGGTGGTTAGATAAAGTGAAAACAATTTAGTAGGCAGGCAATCCAAGCTGAAGCTTGTTTCCAAGTGCGACTGGTGGAGGGGGCATAGATAGTACAGTTAGCTACAGTAACATGTAACATTCCGCACTATACAACAAAACAGTGCTAAGTGAATTGTTCCTTGGCCAGGGAATGCCACACAATGTGGCTGCACCAACTTTTGACAGTGGAAGAGACCCTGTGTGTTTAGTTGCCCTCCAAGATCCCCTGGAATACAACCGGGTATTCGGAAGGAACCCTCCAGATCAGATGCAAACATGGAGTCAGTCTCTGGGCGGTGCCCCCCCCCCCCAAACTGCTGAATTCTGGTCCCAGATATTCCTCTAGAAGAGACCCTATAATGGGAGGGCACCTAAAGAGAAGCAAGTCTGAGTCCTGTGAAGGGAGGAGTGTAAGAATGCAGCGCAAGCAGCAGCTTTGTTTAGTGGCTAGATCACAGGTCTGGTAACTAGGAACCCCAGGTTCAAATCCCAGCAAGTCCATGTACTTGCTTTTGCCAAGGTTCTTAAAGTGGCCTTGTACTCACGCACTGCTTCACTCAGTTTTGCCCTGCCGCAATCTTAAGTTGCATCTTATAACAACGTAGTCATTTTTGGTGTAACCCGATTAGACTGTGCCACCTCCCCTGTAAACTCGAGTGTTCTGATGGCTATGCACGATGTACTTTCGTGTTCACTCTTGGAAAAGGGACTTTTGTCCCAGTGAGCCTACCTAATTAACAAAATCCAATAAATAATCAGAGCCTCTTACTCGTCGTAGCACCATGAGCAAGTCACTTTCCAACTCCGTGCTTTAGCTAACCTGTCGTAAAAAATGGAACCCCATGAAAAACAAGATACTGCAACTCTGGGACTGAGACCATCCTAGGTAAATACATTAATAAAACCTAAATTTGAGATCAACAGGGTGATGGGTGTGGCTGGCCAAAGAAAAAATCCTATATAGCAGGAGGCAGCTCTGGCTTAGTGCCCAGCTGCTGTGAAGAGGTGCCAACACATGCTGAACTGAAGTGCTGGGGGGCAGGGTTTAGCAATCACTACATCAGCACAAAAAAAAAAAAAAATTGGGCATGAGAGAAGAATGGCTGTTGCAAGAAGCAAGGGGCGGGGAGGGGGTGATGGCTGCATTCCGTGTTGAATCAGCATTCCAAAACCCACAGTGTGGTTTACTGGATCAGAGTGACACAGAATGCCTTGACAGGAAGTGTGTGTGTGTGTGTGTGTGTGTGTGTGTGTGTGTGGGAATGCAGATAATCAGAAAGTTAAGACATGTCTAATTTAGAGAGGATGAAAAAGTAACATGAACCACTAGAGTTTCAACCTGCACCTTGGCCTCTGGCAGTTCCTTAAAAGGCACTACTTGCAGGAGAGCCCCTGGGTGTTGTACTCCATGTGGAGTTGGCATACCACGAATGTACTGCAGCAAAGAGTACCAAATGAATAAGGCAGAAATATTTCACTCATCTCTGTATCCTCCAGTAGCTGCAGAATCAGACTGTATTTTTACCCTTCATCTGCAGACCAGATTAGTCCATCCCCTCTCCCAAATCAGCAAATCACTCTTGTTTACCCTTAAACTTGCACTCCCTCTTCTCTATCTCTGTGCACCTGCACAGTAACTTCAACTGTAACCCCATCAGAAAAGTCGCCCACTTTGTGTTTATCCTTAACCATTCAATACCAAAATTGGAAAGAAATTTAGCTTTTCCCCACGACATGCCATGCAGTTAAGGATTCCCTACAGTTGCTGTACATCAGAGTTGTCTCTTGTCATATAGGCGACTTTCTAGGTGCACAGAACTGTAGCCCTGTTGATCCTTTTACCCATGGGCGGATAAAGTAGGCAATGCAATACCCCTTTATTGATCCAACAGGTCGGTTACGAGCAGCAGGCCCAGAGACGAGGTGGTAGTGCATCACGCAGACAAAGGAGAACAGAGTCCATGCTCAAGCCCCAGCAAACCACAGGGATACCGAGAAGGCTTCTAGTGTGGGCTCACAAAATGTTTGCGCTTTACTGAACAAGTGGCATGAGACACCAGGGTTCTCAAGCGAGTTGAGAGTCTTAGTCCTACACTACAACCATCTTGGGTTCAGCTGCAGCAGGTCATGAAGGTTAGGCACTTGGCACCCAGCAGCCCCCCCCCTCCATCTGACCAAGAAGCAGCACTGAGGTGAGCTGTGATGAAAGCCACTTACCCGCCCTACTGGGTGGAGAAAAGAGTACAGCCAGTCACACCTATACCCACACACAACTGGTTACAGCTTTTTCTCAATTACACCACACCATGTAGGACAGTTGCCCCTGCCTTCCAAGCTGGGGCAGAAAAGAGCTCTCACACACACACACACACACACACACACACACACACACACACACACACACACACACACCTCGGGGGGGGGGCCAAATCTAGAGGCACGAAGTGAATCTCCAGAATCAGTCTGTAACCCCCCCCAGAATCAGTCTAACAGTTCCCACTGTTGTAAGTGCCAGTATTAGGGCAACTAATAGAGAGAGGGGAGAGTTACAGTGTTGTAATACAGCAGTTACTTGCCTGGGAGGCTGGAGTTCAACCCAATTGTTTTGTTACAGACCAAAGTCAGAGCCCCAGTTCTTCTACACCACTGCACGACACCATCCCCAGAACCACCAGGCCAGGGAAGTCACGTTCTTACAATTATACATGGTTGGGGGGGCCACTGAGGGTGCAGGGATGTAACTACATTTATAACCCCAAGGGAAAGGGAAGCAATACAGCTTCAGAAAGACCATGCAAATTTCTGAAAGAACAAGAAAACCAAACAGGCTGACCTGGAGCCAAGCACAGACTTTTAAGTGCTGGTATGCATCCCTCCTAGGCACCGACTTGCTGCAGCCCTACTCCATTAAGTTCAAAAGAACCAGTTTAGACACACACACACACACACGCCTGTCAGCACAGAGGCTGCTGAAGTCAACATTTCCCTCCCTTTGGGCTAGTGTGAACCTGCAAGCTTGCCGTAAAAGCCCTTTAATTAAAAGGAAACTATTTGCATTCTGCAGAGCAGCACCAACATGCTGGGGGAAGGGGGGAAGAGACTGAAGGAGCCTCCCTCACAGGACAACTCCAATGCCTGCAGTCATACGCCCGTTATGCCACTGTAGCCAAGCCAAGTGGATCAGAGTACAGCAGTACTGTTCAAAGTATTTATCATCCACTCACCCAGTGACATGGGGCAGGGGATTCCATGCTACCATGTGGGATACCATGAACCAGACTCAGCAATGTGCCAGAAGTAGTGTTCTCAGACTCCAAAGGTCTGAGCCTCCTTGGGCAGGTAGTGGGAACGGTTGGATGAGGATGGCAGTGAGGACTAGGTCTACTTGGGGTGGGTCTAGGAAAAGTAGTTAACCCCTTCAGAAAACTAGGACAACAGCCCTGCCCCTCAAAAAATACTGCATGAGCTCTGAATTTCTGGGCAGACTCAGGCCAATGCATGTGGTCTAGCACATTTGGGCATGGAGGTCACTGGGGAAGCCACACCTAAACTTGAAGGTAGCCAGCAGAAAGACTACAAACAAGATCAGAAGAGGATATACAAATAATTAACCAACTGAAACACTAGGGAGGGGTTGGATTTGTTCCATGCCTGGGACCCTCATTTCAGTTTTCTGCTGAAAACTATAGACTGCTAAGCACCAGACAGTGGTGATCACAACATGGTGGGGGAGAAGAGGAAGAGACCTCAGATGAAGGTTCAAATGAATCCCTCCCCAATGCTTTAAAGACTGTTCGCACTTTAATACTAGGTTGAGTAATGCAACCCAAAAGGAAGGTCATTAACTTAGTAGAGTTCAGGTTATGCCTGCTCCAATTTCTGCTTTATTCAACATCTGTCGGTCCAATAAAAGGCATCTAATCATCTACAGGTATTTGTGTGGATCTCTGCTTAGCAAGGGAATCACAGCATACCATGAGTAGTAGGGTGGGGAGGATCCCTATAAATTAGTACATGTTTACACAGCATACATTCTGGTCCCTACTTACAAAGTGGCGGGGGCGCTTTGGAACTAGAGTGCCGTCAGACCTTAAATTACTAGGTCACTATACCAGGAAGGTCTGATATAGATTAGAAATTGGGACTAAAGGTCCAAGAGACTGTGTGGACCTGCCCCACTAACTGGGGTAAGCTCATCCTCCTTAACCTGAATAACTTGCTTCAGGTCAGAATTTCAAATGCAGGGAGCAAAATGTGTTTTGCAGCCACTAGGCAGAACAGGGCAGGGGAAAATCCTCTGGCCCCACAGATTTTTTCTTCATGGGCCACACTGGTGTACTTGTTAAAATTCTTTCTTCAATACAGGCCAGCAGGGCTAGTTAGGGTAGTAGCCCAATGCAAACTCTACAAGCATTTGACTAGTTTGCCAGTACCAGTTTCAGCTCTTGTAAATTTAAGGAAATGGTCCTTTTTGTTCAGCATACTAAAAGCTGCTTCCCAACACAAAATGGAGAATTGTTAGAAAAATGTTGCAGATTTTGTGGGGACAGCAAAAAATGCTCCCCAAATCCCTCCATGTTTAACTGTACCCGAATTATGCCATACAGTTCTCTCCAAGGAGTCAGTAATTCTGAGTTTTGCACAAAATAACTGCTTGTGTATGAAATGGAGTACTGCTATGATCAAAGTCAAACTGCTCACTAAATGAGCAGTATCCAGAGTTCTGAATCCATTATGTGACAGCCATGCCTAGATATTCCTGCTTCCATGAAGGGAACTGAACAGAATGTTGTCCATAAATCCGAAACCAAACATTTTTTTTATTTCTTTACAAATCTGCTGTTATTCAGATGCCTTTAAATATGGATCATTAGGCTATATAAATCTGAACCCATGTAAGAAGCAACATCTCGTTTTCAATGGGGTCCTGCTACTACTCACTTCCACTTTGCAATATATGTAATGGGAACAATTACAAGCCAATTACCACAAATTTCCTGTCCCTTAAAAAAAAAAAAAAGCTCAATTTTTTACAAATTTAAATCCCCCATTTGAATTAAAAAGCCCCGGGGGGGGGGTTAATCAATGCAGACTTGGGGAGTTCAGACTTTGCCATCTCAGAATACTCAACACTGGTAAAAAAACTGCACTCCATGCTATTTGGATAGACACCCATATTGAGGGCGTGTGCAGATGACCCGGCTGTCTACTGCCTAAATGGCTCCCCAGATAATTGCCCTCTTACCACTCATTTCTTTCAAATACTTATGACTCACCCTTGACTCAGCCCTTGATACCACCTTACATACTGCTACTGCATGCAAATCTGTCACCACCAAGCTCGGGCCTGCCTACAGAGCAAGGTATGTGTTGACTCAAGCTGCCAAACATCACTCATGGAGTCCTGCTGCCAGGTTTTGCCTATGGATGCCTCATTCTCACAAAAACAAAAGCAACCTAACCAAATGGAATACCACTTACAATGTCTGTTTTTCTCTACCACACTAATTCTAGGTTAAGCTGCCTATCTCCAGCCTCATGGCAACAATATGCCCTAGGCTGTAAAACGGATTAAGATTCCTAGGTCTGCTAAACACGCCTCCGCAGCAGTCCTGTTCAAATAACTAGATAATTACCCATCACTCCTGTCCAGTTTCAATTCAAATGTTCCATAAATGTGGGAGAGAAAGCTTTCTTTTTTTTGCCCTGAAATTCTGGAACTCCATTCCAACTAAAGCTTAGGCTCTCTAATTCCCCATCTACCCAAAGAGAGGTGCTCCTGTACCGGATGCTGCATTATGTTCCAATATTTGCCCATTCACTACGTCATATGTGAGGAGTGTGTTTACTAGCTGTATCATACTGCCTGCCTTCCCTCAAACAATATTTTGTTCTTTATTGTAAGAGTTGCCTGTGTGTTTCACAACCTTTAGATATTCTGTGTTAATTTTTGTATTATGTATGTGTTTATGTATCCTCCCACCCCCAACACCCCCCAGTACGCATCTGGAATAGAGCGGTAGTCTGCTCAGCATGCCTTCCTGGTAAAACTTATGAATAAATAAATAAAATAAAACTATTCTCCCGGGTTGGCACTGCATTGTCCAGTGCACCTACTCAGTAAATGAAAAATAGAATAGTCCCTCCCAGCGTCCGAGCATCCAGTGCTGGGAAAATGAGACTGCACTGTTCAGCACATTACTCCCTATTTGCAAAAATGCAGCCAGGCACTACTGGGAAGGAGGAGGGGTTCTTTTAATTGAAATGTTTGACTCATGAGTCAACCAGGAGAGAAAAGAATTACACTTCAGCCAGTAGCAGCTTTCTCCATATAAGGATTGAGCCTGGGATACAAATCTATGCCTGTTGCTCTCACCCCCTTTCCACCCCAAGGTTCTGTTAAGTTAGTAAATGGCCAACCCCCCCCCCATCCCTTTTGCTTGGCAAGGCTCCCCCAGGACATTAACTGTTGCCGGGCTAGTTTGCTCTCCGTATCTTAGTGTCGAGTCCCTTTGGTGGCCAGGTTTTATAATGAGCACATATTGGGAAAAGGATAATTACTCCTTTCCTGTGAGATCCAGAAGCAAATGATTTGATACCTTTTAATGGACCAACATAGATGTAACAACAAGAACAAAGTGCTCTAGCTTTCGGACCAACCAGTCCTTCAGAAGCTCATCACATGAGCTTCTGAAGAAGGACTGGTTGGTCCGAAGCTAGAGCACTTTGTTCTTATTGTTACATCTATGTTGGTCCATTAAAAGGTATCAAATCATTTGCTTCGGATCTATTCTTGCAAGGACCAATACGGCAACTACTAAATAAAGATTTTTTCCTTTCCTGTGAATCATTAACAGCCGGGGGGAGAGAAAATAGTCCCACTAAACATTTACATAAAAACAGGGGTACATAGAGGCACACACACCTCTATTGCACTACATCATGAAAAACCTTGAATTTCAAACTGTCCTAGTCTCTATTACGGATGCTACAGTATATACACATGAAAACTGGAACTCTGTTCCTCACAATTCATGTACCATGGAGGCGGAGTCAGGAGCTGAGGTCATTAAGGTCATGCCTGTGATACCACAGTCCTTTCCACAGCAACACACCGTCAAGTCCGGGATGATAACTGCAGCTCCAGACTTTGCCTCAGCAGTAAAGTAAACTACAGGGGAAAAACTGGACTGTAAATCCTGCCCCCTCCTTCTCAGGATAAGTACATTCATTTCTGTGAAGGGCAAGTACAGTACAAAGCCAATTTCACTGTAAAGAATAAGGGGCAGATGCCAATTCAGTCCTAGTTATGGCTGGGCAAGTCCTAAAAGTTACAGCCCTAGAGAAGAGAGATCCAGTTTCCATGTTGGTGTCCATTATAAAGTATGGACTGCCGGCCTGTCTGCTGTGCGCAGTGCTGGTGAGCAGGGTCTGGGAATGAGCAGGATCACTGGGGCAGCCAGGAGGATGACAGCTTCCTAGAGGGAGGGGCAGCTGGCTTTATTGTGGTACTGCTGCCTGGATGACCACAAGTGATCGTGTAGCCAGAAAGAGCTACACAGGAGGAAGGACAAAATCGTGCACTGAATGAGTTTTCACATGGGCACCCATGCCACTGGCATCTCGAAGGTCACGGGATATTACCCTGCACTGCTTATCCATGTTCATCTTCCTACCAGTTCCTGACTGCGGCAGGAGTCAGAGCCCCACCATCAGGGGCAAGCCATGGGAAACAGTGAGGAAGGGTATGTCTGGGAGAAGCCAGGTAATGGGGCTGGGGAGGCAAGCAAGAAGGGACAACAAATTGCCAACAAATTCACCCACACCCACCTCAGATCAGGGTCGGCCAGCCATAGAGAGGCCTGGACACCATACACACCCCCACAGCTAGGAGCAGCAGTGTTAGCAGCTGTGAAGGAGACTGCTCATCAGCCTTCCAAACTGAAGAATGCTCCGAGCTCAGATCATTAAGGTGGGGGAGAAAGGGAAACCAGCGAAAAGAAATGGTCCAAAACAATACTAAGCAGGTATGAAGACATGCTAGGTAGGCAGGATGTGGACGGAAAAAGCATCCAGTCATCAAGCACAGAATCCCTCTGAGGTACTGAGTGGGCATGTATACGCACATGCGCACACACACCAACAATCCTTATACATGTCAATAGGCTCTAGTTTAAAAACAGTAAAAAAACACTTGGAGTGATAGACAATTCTGACATTTCTCAGCTGGTTTCGACCTAGTCGTTCAGGGGTCCTAGTCCTTAAACATCTTATTCAAAAGCAACTGGAAAAATAGACAAGTCGAGTAACACCACAAATAATGAGTAGCATTTTCACAAAATGACTTCTTGCGAAATAACTGTCAGTTGTGTTGTAAGTTAGTGCTGTACATAATTTGGTGTAGCTTTCAAATGAAAATCTTTTTGCAGTGCAATACCCAAATATCATCCCAGGTATTGTAGAGCTGCAGAAATGGATAGCAACAGAACCACACTGGAACCAAGAGTTTGCATCTCAGCGGGGCTATTCTTAAACCGAAAAAACACCACAATTGAGAATGTGCAGAAATGCCATGAATCGCAATATGCCAAACTCGGGAGACAAACCGGGGAGAAGACAAACCTAGGGGAGGACCAGTCCCTCTTCATGGGGGACTACAGAGGGGTGGGGGTTCCTGTCTGTCATCATAGCCCTATGTAAGGACCAAATAAAGGAATGGTAGTCTGAGGAGTCTGCCTCAAGGAAGTACAGTGCTTTGAAAAGTAAGCAAGCTTCAAAACGCCTAGACACTTTAGGGACAAAGTGATAATTTGCTGCATCACTGTGCCATAATACTCAGTATACACCCCACTGACTACTGTCCTACTTGTGTTTTATCACTTAAGGCCTGCTAACTACTTGCCACTCAAAGTAGCCACTGCCACAACCACCAATAAAGTTACTAAACAAACTTTAAAATCAAGCACCCATTATGGTTTAATATTACAGAAAGCTTGATTTAAACCACTGCAGATCCCTAGGAAGTTGCTCCAGCGCTGCCATGGTTAACTTAGAGGTGGCTACTGTACCCAACTTAATAAAATCATCACTCTGGCACAAACAATTCTAGAAGTTTAGAGTCTTCCTGACTTTTCAAAATATAGCCTCTTCTGCAGGAGTCACTGTCCACACTGACATAACAGGTCAATATGGCTACTCGATGTCCCGACTAGGAACTGCCATTTTATTCTCTCCCAACAGTTATGCCATGATAATTTCAGTCACTCCCATCCCAAAATATTCATACTGGATGGTAATTGATCTAGCAATTGAAAAATGAGATCCAATGTTTGAATCCCACCACAGCTCACTGGTTCACCCTCATGATCATGGTGACCAGGTCTTTTGACCTCCCTGTGTATTAGTCCCACCCAGCCATTACACTGGGCAGCTTTATGCCCCTTCCCAATTTCCAGTGCCCAGCTCCTCCAGTACCATCCTTCTGCCACCCTCTATTAGGCTTTAAGCCCCCCCCCCCATCAGGTGGGGTACGGGGAGTAAGGGATATACTCCTGAATGCACCACATGTCAGGAAGTGCAGCAAGGAGGCAGAGTGCACAAGAAGGACCAATGCACATCTAATACATACAAAGCACAAGATCCTGATCTGCATCCTCCCCCTCCCTCCTGGCACCTTGCTGCATTAGCACCTGTGATCACCCAGGTAACAGTATTGAAGCGGAAACTGCATCCCTCCCCAGAGGACAGTGTCCACTGGAATGCTCAGTTCTTCCCCTTGCAAGCCCCTCCCCCCAAAGTAACTCTTGGCTCATTCCCGAATCAGGGTCGCTGGTGTCATGAGCAATAACCCTACTGTGGCATCGACCAGCCAGCCCTGGCAAGTCTCTACTGTAACCCAGAATAAGCATACATCACCCACCCTCCCCAAATTACTTTACAAAAGAGATATCAGGAATGAGCAAACTGTTCCACCCTCCATCCCAAGAGCAAGTCCCAGAATTTCAAAACACAAGACAATAATCCCCATTATTCACAGTGATGTCATCATTCCGCAGACTGTGGCTTAACCGTTTCCCCAGGACAGAGTCAACACTGGATTCAGAGATTAAACACAGCACCACACCCGGAGTCAGAGAGAGAGAACCACATAATGTAGTGCTGCAGAGATTATATTATGCACAAGTGCATGCACGTGAGGTGCGTGTCCACCTCATTAACAAGTTCACTGTGTTGCTACAAAGCATTCATCGTACAGCAAGGGGCCAAAATTAACATAAAATCTGTTCCCTGTGCAAGTCTGAACAGGCTGACACATGTAACTGTGTCCCTTGCATGCACCACAGTACATGTAACACTCAGCCTGGTGACAGAGACTTGTGCCGCACCACTGGCAGTCACTATATTGCCCGGCATAGTGCAGTACTACGTGGAAGAAATACAGGTTACTCACCTGCAGCAGGAATTGTAGGAATAGTATATATGTTCATCCACACTGTCTGGCAGGTTCCTCGCTGCTTTAAATCTTGCCGGAAGGTCTTCAAGCTGGCTCCTGACCCACCCGGGTGGTAAAACTCTCAGCTCCACCCCATGACACCAGATCTAGCCCGCTGGAAGCCAGGTTGTGCGTCGAAGCCGGGGAGGTCGGGTGGGTCATGTGGATGAACATATACCATTCCCAGAACTCCTGTTACAGGTGAGTAACCTGTATTTCTAGGGACATGGATGTGTTCATCCACGCTGTCTGGCAGACTCCAAGCAGTTCTCTGGGAGGAGGGAGGCAAGGCACACACCCCCTACCTAGGGAATAAAGACTGGAGAACCAAGGCCCCAAAACCAGCATCCCGGTGCGACTCAAGGTCGATGTGGTAGTAGGTAATGAAGGTGTGTGCCGACTTCCAGGTAGCAGCCCTGCAGGATTTCCTGGATAGGGGTGTCCCTGGAAGCAGTCACCGATGCAGCGGTATGGCAGGTAGAATGAGCTCATATCCCTCTGGTAGACTACATGCCCGCCAACCTATAGCAGAGATCTATGCAGGTGGTGACCTACCTGCCTACGGTCTGCTTGGCTGCAGGTCTGCCAGGTGCAGCTTCAGTGTAGGTGACAAACAGCTGGCGAACCTCTCCCTGAACTTCAGCAATCCGCTCCTTGTAATAAGCGAGCGCTCTTCTAGGGTCCAAGGTATGGAGCCTATATTCAGCCTCCAAGGTGTGATTTGGTAGAACACTGGCAGAGTAAACACCTGGTTAAGGTGAAACTCAGACACCACCTTTGGAAGGAATTTCGGGTGGGGCGCAGGGCAACCTTGTCCCTGTGGAATATCAGATAAGGAGACTATAGAAAGTGCCTGGAGCTCTCCCATCCTTCTGGCTGACATGATAGCCACCAAGAAGGCGGTCTTCCATGACATGCGAGAGATGTCACACCTGTGCATCGATTCGAATGGCTTGCCCATGAGCTTAGCCAATACCAGCAGTAGATCCCACAGAGGTGGAGGTTCTTGCACCGAAGGGGATATGTGATCAAGGCCTTTGAAAAAGCACCCAACCACCTTCTCCTGCGCAACCGACTGCTTCCCGGCCCGCGCCCGGTAAGCAGAGATAGCTGCCAGGTGCACCTTAAGGGTCGACCAAAGCCCTTGAGAAAGGGACCACAGGTAGTCCAGAATGCTTGCCAAGGAACAGGTGGAAGGGCCCAGGCCTTTGCCCTGACACCAAATGGAGAATCTCTTCCATTTAAAGGCGTAACATTTCCTGGTCGACTCCTTACAGGATGCCTCAACAACGTTGAGGACCTCGTCGGAAAGACCCAAGGTCTGGAACTCTAGCTGCTCAGGAACTAGGCCGCCAGGTGCAGGGATTGAAGGTCCAGATTGAATACCTTCCCCTGACTGACCAAGATCAGGTCCAGGCGGGCCGGAAGCCGCCTCGGGAGCCTGGGGCCGAGACTGAGGAGATCTGGATACCAGAACTGATGGGGCCAGTCTGGGGCTACCAGAATCACCTGCGCCTTGTCCCTCCTCGCCTTGAGAAGCACCTTGTGGATCAAGAGAAATGGGGGAAAGGTGTAGAAAAGGCCTGGGGTCCACAGCCTCGAGAAGGTATCCCCCTGCAGCGAGCCCTGAGGGGAGCAGGCATGAAACAGTCTCAGCTTCGCATTCTCCCTGGAGGCAAACAGGTCCGCCTGAGGCATGCCCCATTGGGAGAACAGATCTTGTATTACCTCTGGCAGGAGAGGCCACTCGTGGGGCGCAGCCCCTATCTGGCTTAGGGCATCGGCCAGAATATTGGAGGCTCCTGCCACATGGATGGCAAGGAGATCTGCCTCCAGGCTGCGCACGAGGGACCAAATACGGAGAGCTTCCCTGCACAGAAACATGGAGCGCATCCCACCCTGGCGATTTAGGTAGTACATGGTCATGGTATTGTCAGTCTGGACCTGGACCACTTGACCTCGTACAAACGAAGCGAAGGCGGTGAGGGCTAGACGAACCGCTCTAAGCTCCAGCAGGTTGATGTGGCATTGGGACTCCCGAGGGGACCAGAGGCCGTGCGCCCTGTGCTCCCCCAGATGGGCACCCCCAACCCAGAGCGGTTGATTGAGACAGTCGGCTCGGGGCAGACAAACGGGATGCCCTCCTGCAGAGGAGTTGGAATGGTCTGCCACTGGAGAGCGTTCCACATCCCCTGGGTCCCCATCACTAGCTGATCCAAAGGATCAGAGTACTGTGACCATTGGCTGGCCAGTCCCCATTATAGGGGACGCATGTACCAACGGGCCCAACAGACCATGCTGGTGCAGGCCGCCATGAGGCCCAAGAGGTGCAGGAAGTCCTGGGCAGGGCGCAATTGCCCAACCTGAAATGATTGGGCAAAGGAGGAAAGAACCTCGGCCCCGTCCGCCGGGAGCCGTGCTCTGGCTCGCAGAGAGTAGAGCTCTGCCCCGATGAATTATATCACCTGCTTTGACACGAGTTCCGACTTGGCCTCGTTGATAAGGAGGCCAACTTGAGAGCAAACCTGGAGAGCCAGATTCCTGGACTGCTCCACCTCCATTCTGGAGGAGGCTGCAATCAGCCAGTCGTCCAGGCAGGGGTACACCCAGACCCTTCGGCGCTGCAGGAATGTTGTCACCACTGCCATGCATTTGGTGAAGACCCTGGGAGCTAGAGAAAGGCTGAAAGGGCATGGCCCAGAACTTGTAGAGGGATCCCTCTGCCCTGAAATGGAGGAATCTCTGGTGGGACGGATAGATTGGGACATGAAAGAACGTGTACTGAAGGTCCAGAGAACAGAACCACACGCCTCGTTCCAAGGATGGAATGATCTGAGCCAGAGTGACCATCCTGAAGGTTCGAGACCTTAGGAACCTGTTCAAGTTGTGCAGGTCTAGAATGGGGCGTAGCCCCCTGTCCGTTTTTTGGGACCAGGAAGTACCTGGACAAAACCCCCGGGACTGGTGGAGGGTCCGCCACCTTCCTGATCACCTCCTTTTCAAGGAGCAGGGCAATGTCTGCTAGACAAGCAGACGGAGGCTGTGGACCCCGTAGCTCCCCCCCGCAGGGTGATGCTCGGAAGGCCGGGGCCTGCTCCAACTCCAGAGGCAGGCTCTTTCCTACTACCTCCAACACCCAGCGGTCCGTGGTGATAGCGGACCAGGCGGAAAGGAAGTGGCGGAGCTGTCCCCCCCATGGGGGACCTAGGGGGAGCGCAAGGCTGGGGGTGACACCCCTCAACCTGTCACTGGGCAGGCTTGGAGGAGGGACCAGCCAAGGGACCTCCTGGGCCTTTTCCTCCCCGCTTCCTGTTAGAGGAAGCTGCAGGCTTGGCTTTGGGGTGCCAAGTGCAAGCCTGCTGGCCCTGATGCTGGTGTTGCTGGGCCAGATGTGCTGCAGGCGCAGAAGGGCGAAAGGACTTATGTTGCTGATGACAGCCCTTGTCCTGGAGGTGGAGTGGAGGTGACAGAGTCCAGGGTAGCGTTGGACTTTTTGTTGTGCTGGAGGTGGCCTTCCACTCCAGGGCTGAACAGGTCATTCCCCAAGAAGGGGACGTCCGCCAATCTGTGCTGGGTATCTGCCGTGAAGGTAGATATCCTCAGCCAGGCTCTGCGGTGCAAGGCCACTGCGGCTGCTACTAATTGGGCACAGGAGTCTCCAATGTCTAGGGCAGTTTGGAGCTGCTGATTCGCCACCGCCCTTCCCTGATCCCGCACCTGCTTGACTGTAGTCTGCAGGTCAGCCAGGAGATGAGGGATCACCTCATCCAGGGAGCCCATGAGGGCGTGTGAGAAGTGTGCCATCAGCACAGCCGAGGTGGCCTGACTGAGGCCTAGGGAGGACGTAGTGTACACCTTGCACCCAGCATAGTCCAGCTTTTTGGACTGTCGGGGGGGGGGGGGCTTGTCCACACCCCTAGCATTCCCAGAATGCTGGAAAACTCCATCGGTGACCAACCCCTCCGCAGAGGGATGCTCAGAAAAGCTGGACAAAGCCAGTAGGGACTGCATACTTCCTGGCCATAGGCGCAGGACAGGAAGCCTGCCGCTGCCAAAGCTCCAAGACTGCCAACAATGGCTTCAGCCACCGGAAAGGCCTCCGTGGGTGAATCCCCTTGGTCCAGTATCTCCGTGACAGGATACTTGGCCTGCTTGGATAAGGGTTCGAGCTGCATCCCAGTGGACTCATTAGCTGAAGCAGACCCATGAAAGACGATGGGCTCTCGTCCATCGACTGCCCCCCGGAGGACTCCACGTCAAGGGGCCTGGAAAACAGGAAGGAGTCGGACTCCGGAGTCCGCGATGAGCTGCCTGTGGCCTGAGTCACCTTCCACCTGCCAAGGACAGTCGGGAGTGAGGGTGACCAACAACCAATGGGGCAGCTGGTTTTGGCCAAACAACTGGCCCAGGCTTGGGCACCTCGACTACCGCGAGGGGTTGTTTCGGCCTTTTGTGTGAGCCACTTAATGGCCGGGGAAGGTGACGGTGTCTGCTTGTTCCTGGACAAAAGGAGCTGCTGTCACATTAAGTCCTCGTAGCGCCGATGCAATTTGTGCCGAAGCCTCTCCTCTTCCAAGGAGGAAGAAGAGGACAAGCGGCGCTGCCGCTTTCCTGGGTGCCGAGACAGAGACCACCGATATCGGTGCGATCAGCTGGACTGAGAAGAGGTCTGGGAGGGAGTGGGGACACCCGGTCCTCCCTCGGCTCGGGAGCCTTGACCAGGGACTCAGGCACAGGAGGCGCAGGCAAGTCCTCCGTTTCCATCAGGGGAACCGGTGATGAAGGATTGTTGGCTTCACCAGTCGACAGCCTGTCTGACGAGTCGAGAAAAATCTCAACCACATCGATGGGTGTCTCAGCCAGCTGACCTGATGAGGATACCGTGAAGCCAGCAGCCTTAGCTGCAACCTTGACCAAAGTAGTGTCGACTGTCCAGGGAAGGGAACCTCTCCCGTTCCCACGAACGTCAATGGTGGGACTTACCCTTCGAGTCCTTCTTTCTTGACAGAGAAGTGTCCCGATGGCCCCTCTCCTGTCATGGAAAGGGACTGGCAAAGCTCTTTAAAAAGAAGCTGTGTAGGAGGATCCCAGAGAGCGGCATAAATGCCGCGACTGAGGAGGATGAGGATGCAGCCTGGGCCACCTCCTCCTCCGAGGTCGATCTGCCCAAGTTGCTCAGCCGAGCCAGCTGCCGGACACCACCCAATGGGCCTCCTTAGACTTCACCGGCAGGTACGCTTCTTGGGGCGCCCAAGTTGTAACCGGGCAGCGCGGTCTTCAAGAATGTGGGCCGAGAATGATCTACACAACTTGCAGGCCTGCGGGTCGTGATCAAGGCAGAGGCAGTAGATGCACATGGATTGCAGGTCCGTTCTGGACATATTCTGCCCGCACAGGCACCGCCGAAAACCGGGAGTCTTATTTGTCCATTGCAGCCACGAGGGAAGAATTTGACCGAAGTCTTGAGAATTTTAAAACTTTTCAGTCGAACCGAAGAATTAGGATCCAGTCTATATGCACAGCGTTAAGGAGGGAACCTGAGCTTCCAAGCAGTAAGGAAGATCTGGCGTCATGGGGCGGAGCCGAGAGTTTTACCACCCAGGTGGGTGGGAGGAGCCAGCTTGAAGACCTTCCGGCAAGATTTAAAGCAGCAAGGAACCTGCCAGACAGTGTGGATGAACACATCCATGTCCCTAGAAATCACTATCACACTGACTAGATGGGTGCCGCTACATGAAGCTGCAGTCAGTGCCTGGGGAGGTGGTGGTGTAGCAAAGCAGCAGCGAGCGTGGGATTTTTTTTTTTTTTTTTTTTTTTTTGACTGTTTGAGCCGCTTGTGCGAGTCACTTAATGTAACTTGTAGGGGAGAGCAGAGAGGAGGAATCTCAGATTGCCAGGCCAATCATGCCAACAGGACTGGGAGATGGCTTTGTGCTGGAAGTGCCTGCTTTCAGTCATTCACCTTACACCGACAGACGTCCCTGGGTTATCACTGTGACTGGTACTGCTGAGCACTATGTGTGAGGAGAGGGTCTCTCTAGAAACCAGCATGAGTGTATCAGTCGCTGAAAGTTAGTTAACTCACCTGTCTTGCAGTAGGAGATCATGTGACTACTGAGAAGTCAACAATGAGTGGTTGATCAGAGAGCAGATTTGTTTTTTGCTGTGATGATCATCAATTGGTGGGTAAACACTGTGTGATGGATGGTGCTCTTCAGCAACTGGAGCCCAGAATTAAGTCGGAGGGTAGAGTTTTCATAAGAGGCATGTGAGAGCACAGATAACAGGTACAGTTCATATACAGCTCTCGTGGAGAAGTGTGTGAAGGAGGATGGGTAGTGTGCCTGGAGTGAATGTCCTTACTCAGTGTTCTGTGGTTAATTAGGCAGGGAAAACCAAGTATGTGAACCAGATTACTACAATGTTTGGCATTTTTTGGTCTCAGAAGAATCAGTTTTGGTTATTTTTTGTACCAGTGGGGGTAACCCGTTTCTGGTGCACAATTTTTTTTGACTACATGCGCTGCGGTGCAAGTGCCATAAAACAGTTCCACCCCTGTGTGCAGTAATACTGGAAATGAAGGACTAAACTTAATGACTGAGCCCTACAGAAATCTCCCACCCAAAAAAAGGTCTGCCCCTTTTGTCACTAGCTGGCAATGCTCCCCAACCCCCAGGTGCTTCACTTTCTAGTCAGTACTCTTAGTTTTAATTTTTCTTTGTTGACCGGGCAAGGCCCACTAGGCATAACTGCCCGACTTCAGGGGCGACCCAAGAGGTTTAGACTTAAGTGACTTGCTCAGTCGCACAGTATTCAAGTGGAGCTTGAGGAAATCAAACCCAGGTCTGCTGAACGAAGCTCATTCACAGCTTGTTACTCCAGCCTCTAAGGCTATACTGCCAGAATGCTCAAGACGGAATTTTTGGAATGGATTTTTGTGCTTTTAAAAAGGTCCCACTCAGCACATTTGTCTTCTGTATTCATTACACCCATACTAAACAGCCCTCTAGTTACATTTTGGGACACCGCAGACCTAGCTGGGATTCAAACCGATAACCTGCAGGTGAAATGTTCAGTAACCCACTACCAATCCCCCAGAGGCTTGACACTAACCTAACTGGTGTACTTATGGAAAGCTTACCTCCTCCAATACAAGCCAGCAGGGCAAAAGGTAAAGAATCGCTCGCCCAATGCAAACTCCAACATTTGAGTGGTGGACTAGTGGCAACTTCATACAGATCTGCTGTGTTCAAACAGGACCAGTTCCAGAAACAAGACTAAGGGGTCAAAATCTGTGGTATTGCATGCTGTTGGTTTCAAATAAAAGTATCTGAAAATTGAGGCAATCCGAACCCAAAACCTCAAAATCTTGCTGTGTATAGCCATCTTGTTCAAGTAGAGTGCTCCATGAAATACAAAATAAAAGAGGGAGGTTGAGGACAAGTGATGCATGACAGCCTTGTTCAACAGCTCAGTGAAACAGGCGTGGTTCTGGAGGACTGGAGAAGAGCTGATGTGGTCCCCCTATACAAGAGTGGCAGCAGGAAGAAGGCAAGCAACTACAGGCCAGTCAGCCTCCATAGTGGGAAGATCAATAGAAACCATGTAAAACAAGACCACCAAAAATTAGTACAGTATCGAACCCAGTGGCTTGCAGGACCACAAGCAGGGCTTACTCTGCCAGCTGCCATTGGAGCAAAAAGATTTTCTTTTAAATACCAGTTCTTAAAACATTTTGGCACCATTAAATAGGTCCAGTCTGCCATATGGCACAAAAATTATGGCCACAATATTGGCACAAGTAAAAAGCCAGAGCTATCCTTGCACAGGCAGTATGAATTCACAGGGGGATGGTTAAGTAATATAGATCTGTGTTTTTTGTGACTGGGTGGCCAGGGGAAGGCAGTGGATGTGGCCTACCTGGACTTCAGCAAGGAGGCTGATAAAGAAACCGGCAAGCCTAATGGTGGGATCCACAGCAGTGAACTGGGTTCGAAACTGGTCAGAGACAGGGCGATTGTAAACTGCACTCACTAATGATGGAGTGAGCAGCAGGGTGCCGCAGGGTTCAGTACTGGGACTGGTTCTCTTCAATGTCTTCTCAGGAGACACTGCTAAGGAAATGGAAGGAAATGTATGCCTTTCTGCAGAGGATACCAAAAATCTGCAATAGGGCAGACACCCAGGAGGGGGGGTGGAGAGAATAAGCAGGATCTTGTGAAACTCTAGGAGTGATCGGAAGCACTGAAGTTGGGGTTCAACACCAAAAAGTGCAAACTCGTGCACCTAGGGGGATAGGAACTTGGGGGATTACTGTAAGATCTGGGTGTACCAAAAGTCACTGAAAGGAAAGGGACCTTGAGGTTAAATCCAACGACCTCAGGGTGGCAGGGCAGTGTGACAGCAGTTGCATGCTGGGGTGCATAAGGAAGAGTATACCCAGCAACAGGAGGGATGTGGTGCCACTGTATTGCTCGCTGGTGAACCTCACTTGAGTACTGTTAACTGTCCAGTTTTACAGGATGCACCTCAGGAAGGACAGACAGGGTAGAAACAGCCCAGAGAAGGGCAACTAAAATGGTGCTGGGGTTGCATGAAAAGCCGATGAGGAGAGAGGAATGATCCCAACACACCCCAGAAAAAAAAAAAAAAAAAGGCAAGCAAGAGGAGACAGCCCTTCTTCCCCCCAATCTAGAGGCTGTTTTTTCATTCCTCAGTAAAATACTGCAGCAAGACAGGTGAAGGGGCTGGCGATGCAGACTGTGTGGATAAACACAGGTTCGGGGGTGGGGTGGGGGAGATAATGCAGACGAGCCTACCAGAGGAGTACAAGCAAACACTGTTTAGGTTTTCAAAGAAAGTCCTGAAGGAGAATGGCATTGAGTTCCACAGCATGACTTTGGGCAACATTTCAAAGTTAAGTTTGGCTATGTGCCCATTCTCAAACTGGATATGACCACTGCTGTGAATCAGAAGGGGAGGATGAGATGGGCCACAAGTCCTTTCTGCTGCCACAACAGTATTACTAGTTTAAATGTATAAGAGCAGAGCATGCATAAGAGATGGGGAAGACAGCATGCATGTGGGGGAGAAGAGAGAAGATGCACATGAATGTAAAGGGTCAGGGAGCAAAGCCATCTGCATTTCTTTACACTTGCGGTTAAAGGTTCAAACAGAAAGCAACAGCCACTGCCAGACCCACAGCCCAGGCTCATGTGCAGTTTCCAAAATTTCAGTAACCACTTTACTGCCTAGGAGGCACTTTTAAGGCCTTCAACCCTGTCCAAAGCAGCACTAGACACTTGGATGTCCTACACAGATACCAAACTTAAAAGTGGTTCGTTTCTGAACAGCGAGGTTGGGGAAGCAGCAAGGTTCAACTCAGGGAAGAGAAACATCTCTGTGCAAAACCCTGAGCAGACAGACATTTACCAACTGGCCACAGGCTACTGAACTCCAAATGCAGTAGCCAAAGGCTACTAGGCAGGGACATACAATGGCAGAAGTGCACATCCACATTTTTAAGCGAACTCTGCCCATCAAGCTGGACTCATGAATATGGTAGCTCGCTTAGATTTTGTGGCAGAAGAAGAGTAGCCCACAGTATGGAAGGAATGGCCCTATGCATGGCTGCCTCTTCCATCTAGTGGAAAGGTCGAATAGCTGTACTGGCCTGGATTGAGGTTTTCTTGCCTCTGACGGCAGCTGAGCAGTCACATGGGGGATTTTAACACAAGCTGGCAAATGGCTGATCCAAAAGGTACAATACCGATATGCCCTTTTCCTTTATTAGTTAACAGAAAAAACTGATCTGGCAGGGGAGAAGGGTACTGTACAGGTAATGCATTCAGCATTACTTACAATGTAAAGTATTCTACTGAAGGTCTGAAGAGGTGGTGTACTTTGGCCATGAGCAGGGAGGTGGTGTCCCACTGAAGCCAGGACCACTGTGGAGGAGGTGATGCGCTCTGCTCTCAGCAAACTAAGGAGGGTATGAGCCGCCCAGCATTTACGGCAGACCATACATGCTGCACCAAAGAGGCATTGGCATGAGCTGTGAAGTCAGTCACTGGCCCAACCCTTCCCAACTGGACAAGGGTGCAGTCATGTCCTCAATAACTAGGGGTGGGGACAATAAGCCTCGCATTTTAGCAACAATATGCCTGTAAATGTGCTCAGCAGGGTGAATTTACATTTAGAATAGTTGCACTTCCTGGTGGCCTTTCCTCCTGTCTTGTCAGAGGAAGCAGAAGACACTACATGGACATAGGACAGCAGACTTAAGACTATAAAAAGATGCACCCTGCTAGATGCCAAAGTCAGGTGGGATGAGACTGGAGCTATAAGTTTTACTAAGCACAGGGCTGCCTATGAGGCTGTAGTAAATGCAGAACAAGTCCTACCTCTTCTACAAGCGTGCACATGACTCCTTGACCCTTTTGAAATAGAACCACTGAATAAGAGGTCCAAGGAGTCCTTGGTACAGTGCAGACTTTGAAAGTTACAGGGAGCATGTCCTTTCAGTTCAGAGGACAAACAGGGAATAAGCTGGATGGACATTTCTTTCAAGATGGGCACCTGGAACAGTTTTGCACCTTTTGTTTGCTGCCACACTGGCATGACCCTTCCCTCACTGCCAGAGTGGCCCTCTGGTAGTCACTGTGGTCTATGCTACCAGGATAAGCTGCTGTAAATGGACGCCTTGTTGCAGGCAGAATTCTAATCCATAACCTCTGCAGCTACTACTACAGCTACTACTGCTACTACTACTACTACTACTGCTGCTACTGCTACTGCTACTGCTACTGCTACTACTACTACTACTACGAGTTTGCCTGGTGCAATCATTTCAGTCTGTCCAGGTCACAGAACCTCAGGCAGGAGGAATCCCCACAGTTTAACTGCTCAGAAGCCATCATGGTCTCAGATAGTGGGTGAAAACACCAAGCAGGCAGGTGTCTTGTAGACGGCTAGCTCCTCACTCAAACTGGATTCTGTGTTGTGGGGGGGTCACACTATGCAGTTAGGCTCTGTCCAACCGGACCCGAACCACACAGGAACAGTGTCAGGCTCCAGTGCAGGGTAGGTCCATAAAGGAGGGCTCCTGTGCACCTATCCACACTCCGATTGTAGGCTGCAGATGGCCTGCAGAAGAGAAGGAAAATAAGAAAATAAGCCTCAAATGCTGCCTTTGCTGTAGAGGCAGGAAGGAGATCGTCACAATCCACAGAAGGAGCCTGTGCACTTGTGTTTCAAGTCTACTTCCTGCCTTTACGGAAGTCTGAGAGGAAGATCCCAGTGGTACCTCAGCCCTGTGACAAGCACGAAGGGAGAGAACCACAGTTCTATAGTGTTCAGTTCACATCTACACATGGTCAGTTTCTACAGGGCTTGCTCAGTCAATGGAATGGTCTTCAAGCTAGACTCTTACCACACAGCCATGTGGTCCTCCAGCTATGACCACTCTGCAAGCTGGAACAGGAATTTGATCTCCAGAGGTCTGCTTACCACCATCCATTTAATGGGATGATTTATATGAATTCAGAACTAGGATAAAGAAGAACTGGCCAACATAAGGTATGAACAACCCACTCAGGTAGCCACTACTGACATGGTTAGAGGGACCTCATCCAGCTGTGAAGACAGGGACTTTGGCCATCTGTCACTTCAGCATGGTCAGCAAAGCCAAAGTTGAATCTGCAGGATGAATTACCAGGGTCAGCACCAGGAGGCCAACCACTGTTGGGTATGTCCACTGGCATAGCCAGTTGATCCCGACCATGTGCAAGTGCTCCATATCACCCGAGCACTCAGGCAGCCCTCTGCCATGTTGCGGGCTCAACATTAATTGTGGGAGTCAGATGACAAAAGAACAAGATGTGAACAGTGTGTCGGCATCAATGTGGAGAATGGAACAGTGTGCTACTGCACTCTTAAATGTCAATGCCAAGATCAGGGTGGTGGAGCCTCCCGAGTAGGAGGCAGCACGAGAGACTGGACAACACAGCTGCAGGATAGATCAGGGGACTGGCTGGGAGCTCAGTCACACCCAACCCACCCCGCTTAGGACAGGCCATAGTCAACACCTGTGTTATGAGACCGAGAGGAGTCTCCTTCAATAGACTCATGACCGGGTCCAACATGCAAATAGACCAGCATCAATACTGTAGTGCTGCACATGGTTAGACAGAGGGGCTCTAGTTGTGGTTTGACCTCCTAGGGCAACAGACAATGCAGACCCTCCAGCAGGGGAGACCACAAACAATGCGTTGACCAACAGTGATCGAAAGACCAGCATTTATTCTTGGGCTTTCAGCACAAAGATGGGCTTACCTCTGAGGGAATGGAAGGAAAGAAATAGTTTTTAAACCCTTCATCTTCAGAAAGATTAGTGAGTGACAATGGTCCTCCTCCAATGATAGGAGGTCCAGGAGCAGAAAATCAAACTCCTAGTCCTGTAACTGCACTGCCAACCCTGCACATTAGTCAGCTTGACCTGGAGAATCCAAAGCCAGAGTTAAAACACTTGTGGTGAATGGCCTAGCACCAGATACAATATACCACATTGTGAGCAATACATGACCCGAGCATCGTGTTAGTTGTGGACACTGGGTACCTGCACAGCGCATACCCCTTACACCCAGGCTTCTTCTGTTTCATGGCAGAGACTGATCACGATGCAGGAAGACTATACTAAGAATACAGAACTGAATCAAAGACCTTAGTAAAAAAGCATCCAAAAAGTTAGCTAAAGCCTGAAAACTAGCAGAATCTTGAATGACTAGCCAGAGTTTGATAAAAAAGCCTGTTCCTTCCAATGGAAGATTCTACTGCCTTCAGGACAGAACCAAATTACCACATGGTTGGAGAAGTCAGGCTTGAAGCCTGTACAGACAATGACTAAGCATGGCTGGTGAGTCTGCTCAAGCATGGATTGTGAATTGACTCTAGGTAGTTAAACTAATGGTTTTACAAAATGATTATAATAATGGGTTTCACATAATTTAATACACATAGGGCTCAAAATTAATAGTATCCCACCCAGTTTACTGTTCAGCTGCTTAATTTATAGCAGTGCTCTTTTTGGGATAGATGTAATACCAGACCCTAAACCAGAATACCAGTTTGGGGATTTTGGTATTCTGCCTCCCACATCAGTTTTCTTAATTTCTACACTGGTATGCCCCAAAAAAAAAAAAACACCCCAGGAGAAGGAGAGAATGTTCTCATTTTCAGTATACTGGGAGATTCACAATCAGAGATAGATCAGAGGTTACAAAAAGGTTAGAGACTTGCTTAGAGTCACTGTTTGTTGCAATTGTGGGATTCAAACCCACGTCTCTGCTTACTCTTCACTCTAATGACTAGGTCAGACATCCTTAGAACAAACCCAGAAACATAAGTGGACAATTTTGTAACACACACACACACACACACACACACACACGGCCGCTGCATTTTTATAATTCTGCTGTTGGTTACAAGTTTAGTTAACAGTAACACACCACTGTGGTGCAGCCATATTGTCAATGTTCAGTTGGCTTAACAGGTACAGAAAGAAGAGTTTTCACATAAGTAAGTGATTTTAAAAACTAAATAAAGGCTAGCTAACTAAACAGTGCTTTCCCAGTCTTGTTACCCTAACTCCCCCAACACCAGAAAACAAGATGAAAAAATGCAAGGAGCCGATTATCAGACTAGGTCCACTCCTTATCTGTATGATACCAACATTTGCTCTCCATGCAGGTCTGCAATAGAGTCCCTGGCTAAAACAGACTACTCCATCTTTTAAATTTCTACATTCCTTTCCTTTTCAGCTTCCTCGTAGTCATAAATCTCTCCAATTTGGCTCAAATAATTTTTATCTGCATGCTTATACAGATGTTTTATTATCTATTATGTAGCCCACACCCCCCCCCACTCATTTGTTTCATTCTTGCACAAAATTCATTTCTGCTTTGTGTGCCTTTATCACTCTGTAAAGCATCTGATATGCTGGTATTAAAAATGCTAAAGAAAAATGAACTGCAAGAGTGCCTTTGGTTTGTAATAGAATGAGTTACAAAAATAAAATAAGTGACTAGAAGCCAGTTTCTTGGGGTGAGGGTGCCAGTTTTGGGGAGACAGCTAGAAAACTAGCTAGTCCTAGAGTGTTTTGAGGTTGGGGGCATGGGGAGGTGGGACAGAACAGAATTTTGTTACAGCCTCAAACTTGGAATTTAGTCAAAAGCAGTTTGTCTTCAGATTACTCAGCTTCCTCCTCCTTCACCCCCTCCTTTCAACCTCCCCCACCACCACGATGGTCCCACCCATTCCTTCTGGCTCATCCACTAATCACATCTTTTCCAGCATTTTTTGCCATATATGGATAACAGCACTCTTTAGCTGGCTGGAATTCTCTCTGCTCTCATGGCTCGGACTAAAAGGAATGTGTGCCTGCACCCTCTTGTTCTGGATTGGTCCTATTTCCCAAAAGTGTGTGTGTGTGTGTGTGTGTGTGTGTGTGTGTGTGTGTGTGTGTGTGTGTGTGTGTGTGTGTGTGTGTGTGTCCCAAAATATTCTTTCTACACTGCCCAACAAAACAGGATTACAAGGGGTAATAACTTTGGCAAGCGACATCAGCAGGAGCTTAGAGAAAAGCAGACTCATCTTACAGTTGCCAATTCATTGGCAAACTGGCACATTCAAATGCAGAGGCCCAATATGTGGATTTATTAGCTCACTGGAGTGGGTGGTGGCTACTTAACTACTGGTAGCTTTCTTGGCAACAGGGTGTGTGTGTTAGCTTGCAGTTTCAAGCCTTTTCCATCTCTGGCATCCACTCTCTCCAGATTCCTGGGTATAAGCAGACTCACATCCTTATCACACAGAGCCATAGTTTATCCCCTAGGCGAGGTAGGAGGTGAGGGGAATACAACCCCAAAATTTCCAGGTTTTGAGGCGCGGCAGCAGCAGCTAGATGAACACATGGGGCCCAGGTATACCAGGGTCTTTTGCCTTGGACACTGGGGCCATTTTCAATTCCCCCCGCAGGTAGCTAGTGTGCTAGAGGCACCAAAAGAGATGAGCACAACCAAGTGCCCCATGCACCCAACCAAGGGCCAGCTGTCCCAGTCTGCCTCTCGCTGCACTGCCTCCTGTGGTCACCTAGGTGGTAGCACTGCAACAAAGTACCCCCCCCCCCGGAGACAGCATCCTCCCAGACACTGTACTTCCCCAACCCCCGATGACCTAGGCTTGTTCCCAAATCTGGTCGCCAGTTTTGCAGGGGGTATCTCTACCTTTGTGCCAACAGGTGGGCTAGTGTGTGTGTTTTTTTTTGGAGTTGGTCACTTGAGGGGAAAACCAACAATTCAGCATATCTGGTTTATAAAATTACCTGCATGTCTTCTCCTGCAGGCTTTTATCCCCCCCCCTTAACCCATTCCACACCCCGGGGGGAACTGGGGGCAGCTATTCTGCAACAAGCAAAGGACTCCCACCCCAAAGGGAAGCTTGGTTCCATGGGACTGCCTTTCTCCTCCTGCCACAGATAGCTGGCATCCAAGATCAAGAACAGTCCCACTCTCCTGAGTGTATGGGCAGCCCTTCATCCCCTAGGCCACCACAGCGGCCTTATTCCCGCTATTTAAGACTTGGCTGAAATTATAATCCTTTATCATTGTGCCACATCACTATTTTTGCTAGGAAATTATTAAGATGTCGGGACGGTTACTGCAAAGGATTAAACAGCAGGAGTATGGCTGACCCACTGGTGTAGTGTCAGTGTTGCCACATGCAATGCCAGCGACCCAGCTTTGGAAACAAGTTAGGGTTGTCAGGGACCAGACTGGAGGAGGACTGAATATCCCAGAGGACACTTCTAGACAAGGAGGGTCACTACCTCCACCATAGTGACCACAGGTGGTAGCGCAATGGAAGCAGAGTGGAGGGGTGTTGGTTGGGCTCAAAGATGCCACGCCATTGTGTGTATCCTTCAATCTTCACAAGCACATGTCCTATGGGGCTGAGTGTAACAAGGGAAAAATAAAAAAAACGCACACCCTGACCATGCAGAATGACGAAAGGTTTAATACCCACAGTACACTTAGGCATCCACCTCTCTGGAGGCATGCTTAGGATGGGCTCCAAGGGACACTGGGAAAAGGCACCAATGACAAGAGCCCCACCATGGGGGTAAGCCACTGAGGCCAAAGGAGGTAGTACAGGTCAGTCCCAGAGATACAACTGACAGGCTGGGAAGTAGCCTATCAGAAGGGGAGCCACCTGTGGGAACAAGGATCCAGTTTTAGCTTTCCCTCTCCAGTTTGTATCCTATCAGACCTTGACCTCAGAGCCCTAACCATCACGACTGGCTACTGTAGGAAGGGCCCCCCCCAGAGAGTACCAGACACTCATGAAGATGGGATTTACACTTTCCATTTTCTCCCCCCACCCAGCTCGGCTGATGTGTCCTGCGGCAACCAATACCTGCAACAGCTTCACCTCCTTGACCCACTGCAGGGGAGTGAGAGCAGGGACATCCCCACACAGACCGAGAAGTGCCATCACCAGGAATACTACTTACACACTGTGGGTCTGCATGACTGCAGACTCAGGCTCGCCCATGTGGGAATGAATCTCACTATCACTCAGTTGAGGGGGTGGAGAAGCAAAGATTATATAAAATATATTATAGAGCCACAGACTTCCTGGTGCTACCGAATCCTCTGTAAAGTTTGAACCACCAGGGGCTGATAGATACTCTAACCTTAAAAACCTTGCACCCCTCCCCCTAGAAAACAGCAACTGTAGAATGATCACACAAGAAAAAAAAAAAAAAAAAAAAAAAACACACAGGTCACCTTGTGCTGCACTACCACACTGCAGACTTTGGTTCAAAAGGGACCTTTGGTTGGTCACTCAGAAAAATAGAGGGCAAGTGTGTTAGTGACATCAGTTTTTGCAGGAAGATTGTAGCAAGTTGCTTTTCAGACCCTCACTGATCAGGTTAACAGCAGGACATGGAGGTCTTGGAGAGACCACCATTGGCACCCCTCGGAATGGTGGTTGTGTCTGCAGTGTCTACTTGAAAGGCTGATGAAACTGAACGAAAACACAAACATGCAAACTGCAGCAATCTCTACCAAGTCTGCAAGACGTGGTGGACCAGCTCATACATGAAGGGATCAGAATGCAGAGGCTGTCAATGACTCCACCCTGGAACCATAGCAACAGGCTTTCTGTTTCAATGGCAAAGGGCACCAACCTGGCACTGCACACATCTGCAGCAGCTCCGAAAACAATGAGCAAAAAAACAAGAGGCACAGAGTAAATGTATGTAATGGGGTATGGGTGGCGTGAATGGGTAATGTGCATAGACAAAATAGGTAGCAGTAATAGAAACTGCAACACTAGCATGATACAAATCAATTTCACATTGTATCCTCTACCTGGCACTGTATCCATGTTTCACTGTAAGGCCAATCCTGCACACGCCCCCCCGCCCCCAAAATGCCAATCAGACTATTGACACTTGCCCTCTACCACCAGAGTAGACCGACTCACCATGTTTGTACTCAGCAAGTAACCCACATTCATGGCACGGCCTAGGCTGATGGTCCCCTACATGAGCAGTTCAAAAGCAAACCGGCATCAAGGCTAAGAACTGTAGATCCTTCTGGAGGAAGCTCGCATGTGCAAAATCAGAAGAGGCCATTGAGTGTTGGGCGTACACCTGTTGGTGTCACTGAGTAATGCCTTATTTTCTTTACACTGCTCCGAATCAAATAAAGCTTGTAATATCTACAGTGCTTGGTCTCAGTGTCCGTTTCCTTTTGAACCGCTCAAATTTTATAACCCTGGCGCAGATGTGAGTGGAGAGATGTTTTTGGTTTCTGGTCCCTTACGTGACTAAAGAAGCACATGCATTTGACACGGGGAAGAGACAAGGATCACCACCATACTGGCTACTGTAAATGGAATGTGACTTATTTTCCAGTCACCACTATGGCCAAGTCATTTGGGCATTAGGCATTTTTACTGTTCAGTTAACCTGACAGTTTCTAACCCAGTTCACATGTGGCAAAAAAGTTTGGCGCATTTCAGCCACCACTGCTAAGGTTTGCTAGTCCATACTGCTCCTGGGGGTGGGGGTGTTCACTGGTGAGGGGGAAAGGAGTTTGAGGCCATGTTGGGCTTAGTAAAGTGCGTGGAGCAAGATGTCATGAACAGCTAGTGAGTTTCTCCTAGAATGTCACGCACTCCTCTCCACATATATTCGCAGTCAGTCTGCAAGTTCCAATGGGCAAGTGCAAGACAGCGGAAGATGGCAATGTCACATTGTCACCCTGATCAAGGCCTCACTATGTCCACAGGAGGTGCTAGAAGAGAATGTGCACTCAACCATCCCAGAGCCAGAACACACTGCCTTGCAGCATACCCACGGCTCCAATGGTGCAGGGCATGTTAATCAGGTTGTAGTGTGAACCCACGTTTCTCACATGGGAGTGGGACTTGTTCCATGGGTACCAAACAGGTTAGACAATGTTCTCAAATTCTGCCATTCTGAAGGGAATTTTGGATCAATTCACCCCCAGCACTCATTTGCTCCTTACCAGTATGAGTATAGCATGTTCTTAAGATGCACGCCCAGCATGTCAGGGTCTCAACACAAAGTCTATCCCCTTCAAAGTACAACCCAGCAGCTCTGGCTAGAGCTCTGTGAGCCCAAGTTACTCAAGCATGGTGGCTCTGCAGTATCATTCTGCACTGCCACATGAGAGATCAATGCCCAGGCATATCAGAGGTGAGGTGCTTGCCCCCCTCCCCGAAGGGAGGACATGACATGTGGTATTTGCACACCTCCAGCCAGCAGAGCACAGAACAGCACTGGTGTAGTAAAAAGGCAGCCGTTTGCCTGCTGTCCTGCCCAAAAACTGGGTGCAGCCATAGCAGAAATCACTCCGCTGCAAGACAAATAGGAAAAGAAAAAATGTTTTGAAGGGGGGACCTTTTCTCTCTTAAAATTGCAAGACAGCATGCCAGGCTGTGGAGCACTGGCCCTTCCCAAGTGCACAGGTACCCTGCTTCACTCCGTGCCTCAATATTCAAGGCACTATTTCTTCCACATACTGTGGCGTGCCCCCCACATCCCCCCCTGAACACTGGAGGGTAGAACATGCTGCCAGATGAAGTCTGTGCAAAAACAGATTCAAGGGACTGGTAAAGACCACACTAGAAAGGGAGGAGGGAAATGAAGAAACCTCTAAGGCTCCCCCATTTAATATTAGGTAGGACTGGGCATATAGGATAACAGGCTTTTTTCTGCCACCGTTTCTGTTTTGCCAATTTACTGCCCCACCCCTAGAATAGTGCAGGGCTGGAGCTCATTTTCCTCTTTATCAAGTCATCTCATTTCTGCCAATGTGCTGTTATCTGTCACTCATACAGGCTTCTGAAGTGATGAGGGAAGTGCTTTGCTTCATGGCGTGATGTGGTTACCCACTGCTACCCTCTCCTCAGCACGACAGTGCACCAATTCTGCAACTTTTTCTGTACGTAAAACCCACAGTGCTCCCTTACGTGCAGCCAGTGCGGTCCGTGTCTGGGTGTGTCCATACAGACTGCCAAGCCCTACCCAGCAACCAAAACTGAAACGAGTCTCCCCACTGTTCTCTGGCTACATGGTCTGCACCTTGCTAGTTAGATTAGGCAGAGTCTGCATCAGCTACAGAGCCTAACCCCAACAGTTAGCCATGCCAAGTAACAGACTATTGGCCACATAATCCATTTCACCAACTATAAACAGAAAACCCAGCCAGGAAACTGTGGTTCTTATAGATATCAGTTTAAAAAGGCTATCTGCTACATTTGCCAAGTTTTTTTTTTGGTTCTCATTCAAAGCCTGTGCAGAAACCTTCTCAACTATAAGGACGTGACTCAATGGCAAAACATGCATAACCACCATTTCTAACACTTTGGAAGTTGTCGCAGAGCCCAGCGTCTCCTATTTTTAGGAATTTGTATAAAGCCTCTGGCATGGCAAGATAAAGGACCTACCTCTAACAAGCAATGCAACTTGAGGCAGGATACCAAACACAGACCAGATAAAAATTCTATATTGCATGACTCTTTTTTGGGAGTTAACAGGTTTTTGTGCTGCCAGTTTGTATTTATACACCACTGAAACACAAACGTTGCTCAGCAAGGCAGAGAGCGCTCAGTTCTGAATTTAACTGCGCAGTGCTGTAGAATCCGATTTAGGCACACTTATTTTAGAAATGCAATTAAATTTTTTTTTAATTGACAAATCAATGGTAGCCCAAATGGCAACCAAGACTGGTAAATACTAGGGTACCAGGGAGTTACCACCATCATGTTAAGGGTCCTGGACTCCTGAAGTTTGACATTTGAGGAGCAGGTGGTCTAGAAATGCGCCACTTGTTTTATTCAGTTTGCCCCCAAGCACATCTTCCTTGCTTTTGTCAGTCCCTTGCCAGTGAACTACAAATCCCAACATCTGTTTTCCCCACTGTCGCGCTAGCAGGGATCTGCATGGTTCAGGATTAGAATGCCAGCGACCATCACCCTGTTGACAGTCCATCTACCTCAACACACGCAGCTCATGCGGCTCACCTCGAGGGGCAGCTGGCTCTGCAGATCGGCAGGAAAAAACTGTTGCACAAGTGGAGGCAGACTTCATCCTCCACCAGGCAGGTCTTGCTGCTTTCGGCAGCATTCCCCAAGCCTGTGCGTGCCCCCCCAACCCAGCTCCCCAAGTCTGCTCTCGATCCCAGGTCGCCAGTACAATGGACTTATGTTTAGCATGGAGGGTGGCCCTGACATGCACTATTCCTTCCTGTCAAACTTGGCATTTAATTTCCAACCCAGGATCATACAATCAAAGGCATTTTACTGCAAGCGAGACTCAAGTGTCTCCATACGACTTGGAAATCTGCAAGAAGTAGTCCCCAGATGCTTCAACATTCTGCCCACCCAACAGCAGCAAAATACTGCGACACAGGTGACTAGTCTGGGAGAATGTGGTGGGGTGAAGAGAGACACAGCTACAATGAACCCTGGGTGGGAAATGGAGGGTTCCTCTTCTCAGCAAGATAGAGCTGTGCGACTGTGTGGCACTTCTAGCATGAGCTGTACAGTCAGGGAGAACAGGTGGCAGAAGGAACTGGAAAAGAAGGGAGAAAAACCTGCCCAGTTCATCTGCATGGCAGTCTGTGCTCAGTCCTACACCAGAAGTCCAGCAGAATTGTGGTGTCTAGGCTGCATTCATGTTATCTGCTTAGGGAGGTCACCAGACCTGAAGGGAACCAAGACAGCCCAATGAAGGCATGGAAAATATTCGGAGAGACAACTGTCAACAGAAGCTCCTATTGCTGTTTCCACTACACTGCTACTTTAACCCAACCGGCAGAAGTATGCTAGTATAAAGAGGACAGGAGCCACTGCAGGTTTCCTAATTTATGCGACTTACCCCAATTCACTTTCTATATGTCCATGTCTCATTTGTCAGGGGACTAGTTTGGCCTAGTGGTCAGATTACAGACCTGAACCTGGAGACTCAGGTTTGAATCCCACAACCACCACTCACCATGTGGCCCCAGGCCAGTCACTCTTAACTGCTCTAAGCCACCTCAGTGCTCAAAAGAAGGTCTCTGCATGCCATAACATTGCAGAGATTCTCATCCCTCTTCCTCCTGGATACAGCAAAGCCCTTTGGGATGCAGTTTGTATGGAAAGGTGCCATGCCAAGCTAAATTCCTTTCCACATCCGCCTGGTCTTGTAAGCCAGCTTTGCATTTACAGCCCCATTTGCAGTTAGGGTCCACAACTGGCAACATCACTGTTGCGATCTGTGAGAGACTCCTGCCACCAACACCACTGCCTTCATGGGCTGCTGTATGGATGAAGACTGGAGCAGCTCAAAGTAGCAACTTATACAAGCAGTGACAACAGGAGCCACTTTATACAGTACGGCATGTATGACATTCCCCTCATGTTCTGTCCCACTACGACGAAGTCATGCTTACAGGGGGTCACAACACTAGAGGTAGATGACAATATACAGCACGCATCTAAATACTAAGAAAATTATCACACGAAAGCAAAAAGGTTCACAATGAATTGCATCTGGTAAACTCATTTCAATGGTCCTGAGGTGCAGAACAAAGATTATGCAATACCAGTTCCAGTCAGAGCCAATGAGCACAGGTAAAGGGCAGAGTGTGTGGGTGGAGTTCCTCCGTCTGAAAGCCCATGAAAAGCTCTTCGGAACAAGATACTTATGAACGAGATTGTTTACCTCCAAAACAAGTCCAATGATGTCACAGGCTGAAGCACCTATAATCTATGCAATATAAAGGAAGGACTACATCAGAGCCGGTTTTAAAGAGCCCCCCCCCCAATAATGAGAACGAGAGGTGTGTATAGTGAGAGAAACACTGGGCAAGTATTTCTGAATGCAGAATGCTGCAACATTTCAATCCAGCTGCACAGAGGTCTGTTGCACAAAGGGCGTGCCAGTAACAACTTGGAAGCTGTTATGAATGGGGAAGGGGTGTGACAGATGAAAGTTTTGATTTATGCAACAAGAAACTTAAGAACAAAGATTAGCAGGTAAGGTAAGACCAGAATCGCTGTAGTGCTGTGTTGAACCAAGAGCAGAACTGTTAGCAGCAAAACAAGACAGATACACGGGGAACATCAGGAAAATCTGTCAATCTAAATAAATACTGGAACAAACAGAAAGTTCCACTAGTATTCAGTTCACATGCACACTCTGGTAAGCTTCCAATGAGCATGTTCAGTTACCAAAACAGTCTACTAAACCAGGTGGTTCTCCAGCTCCATCCCCTTTGCACAGATCTGTGCGTTGGGATACAATTCCAAGCAAGCCTCACCAGGTGAGGTCAAGTGGGTTGTGTGGATGTGAACTGAATGCTAGAAGCAGAACTACAATAGGTTGTTCTGAGCCAAAAGCAGCCAGTTTCCTAAAGTTGACAAGACCCTTCAGGGTGTGAGCTATTGGGAGACACCCACCCTTCCAGGGCGGTAAGGTGGCCCTCCACCTGCTGCACTAGGCAGGCAAGTATTCCAATTGGTCTCCCTTGTAAATAAGCTAGGGCTCAGTAGGCCTTTCCTTGTAAAACTTCAGAAACACTGGAATCCCTTACTGAATCAAAGCTTTTTTATTACCTGTGCCTTTACAATGGCATGATCTTTCAAGTTTCTCCTTGTGCCTGGCTGACAAGTCCTGCATCTTAAGTGCTCAACATACTTGAAGAATCTGCACACTTTATTCACTGTACCACTCCCATGCTGTCCTGACCTGCCCACCATTGGCCTACTTACATCTAGCCCCATCACCTGCCTTTTCTGGGACTTCCTCTTCCATGTTCCTCCCAGGCGCCCCCCAACTCATCCCACAGCAGAGTTAAGAGCACAATGTCAGGAGTGCACCTTGGACAGCAATGCATGGTCTGCACTATTAGAAGGATGTCATCCTCTTGGTCACAGGTGTTTTCTTCCAGAGTCCCCACAGCACCCTCGACGCACTCTTCCAAGTATGCGCATGCCACAGCATGCCATGTGCTCTGATCACACTGGTGTCCACCCTCCAACACTTTGCTCCTACCTGCACCGCCACCTGTGGTCAGTTAGGTGGCGATACTGCGGCAGAGACCACAGCCTTCCCTCCCAGAGGGAGCGTGTTCTTCTCGGACACTCAGCCAATCTCCTCCCAGCCGGCCCTCAGACTATCCAGGCTAGTTCCCAAATCAGGGTCGTCTGCATCGCAAGAAGTAGCGCTACCACCACACTAGCCAACTCAACTGGCTAACTTTACCCAACTACCAGATCATTTCAAGATTTGATGTGGTCTACATTAAAGGGAAGCTTCCATCTAGGATTAAATCAATCAATATTGTTACCAATGAAATCTGCTTTACATAAGCTATTGACTGAACCTGTAACCCTTTTAGGGCCAGAATTATACCCATTTGGTGTCCCCTTCCTTTATAGCTGCAGGCTTTGTACAATGTTTTGTGACATTTCAGTTTAGTAAAACTGTTTAGTGCCAGTGTGATTTGCAGAACATTCTGCTACTGTGGTAACACCATACATTTTTATTCCTGTACCCATTTAGTTCCAGTATTTGTGGTTAATTTATTTTGCTGGCATCATGTTCTGTCATTTGTAGGAGTGTGATCTAGTGGCTAGAGCACAAGCTTGGAGCCCAGGAGATGAGTTTCAAACCTCAGTAAAGTCAAATACTAACTTTGTGACCATGAGCAAGTCCCATAACCCCCCCCCCCCGTGCTCCTGTCCACCTACCAGCAGAAATAAATAGAAGTAGGACCTCACTGGAAATGAGGCACATCTCAGCTGTACTATCCTAGGTAAATAAGTTAGCAAAATAATTGCTTTGTGTTGGTGTGTGATAGGATAGATGGCTGTCAATACAGAACCCTTCTGAACATAGGTGCCACAGCCTACAGGTGAGTGTGGGGGTGGACACCCCCTCACTTTTGCCCATGAACAAAGTGCCCCTAAATGCATGTGATGTCAGAAGGGAAGCAATCATGGTCTCTTACTACAGTGTGCGCGCGCACACACGCGCACCCACACACCCTTCCCCATGTTCCAGCACTACTCTTTCTGAAGGTTGCAACATAAAAACTCTATTTGAACACCATCCAGAAATCGGTTTTTCACCAAAGTAAAACAGCAGATTTGTTTTTTTTCGTTTCATGATTCCAATTTTCTCACTGTCTTTTCAGCAGGAAATCTCCAGTAGCCCTTTTGTATAATATCTGAGCTGTTTGTAAGACCAGCTTTCAGAACACAGGATTTTTTTTTCAAAAAAAAAAAAAAAAGATGTTCACAATCTCAATCTACATCCCATAAAACAGGAAAGAACCCCAGTTGTTACGACATGGGGAAATACGATTTTCAAACTGCAGCAAATGTATGCAGCCCAAGGAGGAACCTAGAGGAAACACAACTAGTCCACCCTATGTGAGCCAGCTGGCTAGTGAGCCATCGCCCACTGTACTCTCACCAGGATAAAGCCCAACATGATTTCTAAAAAAAATTTCACACACACATCCCATCCAAATGTAGTAATATTGTTCTCCAAATAGCATGCTGAGCTATACTATATGAACAAACCCCTTTCATACAACATGCTTTAATCCAGGCCCATAGCAGGCAAAGGCAACCATAATAGTCTTAAGGACCAAAAATAACAATGGCAGGAGAGTCCAGGATCCAGGAATCAGACTGAAGTAAATGAAGGCCAGTCCAGGACATAACAGCTGCATCAACAGCCAGATCCAAATTTGAAGTACCCATCACCCAGCAACCCATTCCTACCCAACCTATAGTCCTGTACCCAGAACAAAGATCAAGAGAGGACTCTAAACATCCCAGTACAGTACTTGGGATCAAAATAAAGAAAGTCTCAGTCACTCTCCCTCTGTAGTCTCATGCAAACAATCTTGGCCACAATCCTGTTCCAAAATCTCCAAAGCTTTCTCGGAGTCTCGCACCTCTAAAAACATGCAGACCTTCTATTCCATCCGAAGACGCACTGGGAAGAGCAACTGATGGGGAATGTGAAGTTGGTGCAGGTGACTCCAGACAGTCAAATAATTTTCAGCCCTGCTCATCCCATATTCCAAATCTGGAAAGAAATGCAAGACTGCCTCTCCATACTTAACCTGGCGCAGTCGTCTGGCTGCTGTTAATACCTGATGTCACCCACAACCGTGCACATCATAAAGGCCCGTGGGCCAGCAGACTCCTGCTCATCTCCTGGGGGTGAGTCTATAGGCTCTCCAGATATGTCCCTCCTCCTCTCCAAGGCCTAGGAGCTCCAGGAGCATTGTTCGGGCAAAAATCAAAGGGTCCTCCCCCTCAGCAGACTTGGGCAATCTAAGAATCCGGATAGTCTTTTCCTGGACTTTATTCTCAAGCTGCTCCAAATGCTACCGCATCCAGTTAATATCTTATTAATTTAGTGGGAACATCGATCGATTTAGTCATATTAGTCTCCAGCTTAGAGACAGCCTGCTGAGTCATGTCATTCTGGGTTTCCAATGCAACAACCCTGGGGGTAAGCAGATCAAAGTTCCGATCCAGTTCTTGCACCATGCGCACCAGTTGCTGTAGTGTGGAGTTATCCGTTACCAGTGATACCTCCTCCGGCCCAGTTTCACCCGAGCCTCCAGGCCCAGCACCATGAGAAGGCCCGCAATCACATTGTCCCTTCAGGTGAAAAAAAAAATCTCCTGGTGCTGCCACTTTATCCTTAGTTTTGCCCATACTGGTAGTCAGAACAATACAGAGCCACTAAGGGAACTAGACTGCACAAAATAAGGGGCAGACAAATTTTAATATCCAAAAAGCTCATTGATACATGGAGCTCTGAAAAGGTGCAGTCTCCCATTCAGCTGCTCAACAGCACCCCCTGCCCCTTTGAGATTAAACATACAGAGGTTGACGGCAGTTAAGGACCGCAAGGCCCATCCAGTCTGCCTATTTTTTTTTTTTTTTTTTAACCTTATGAATGTGCCACACACCTTTACACTGTCAATTACCTATCTATCCATGTTTATATTGCTCCCTTATGCCTATCCCATGCCTGTTTGAAGCCCTGAACTGTATTCATAGCCATCACTTCCTAAGGTAGGCTGTTCCATGCATCCACCACTTTCTGTAAAAAGAATTTACTCACATTCCCCCTTAATCGGCCTCCCTCTATTCTCATGCTGTGTTTTGTCCTGCTATTTTTCTTACATTTAAACATGTTAGACTTTCACATTGTTAATGCCCTTAAGGTGTTTGAATGTTTCGATCATATCACCACTCTCCCTCCTTTGCTCAAGGGTATACATATTGAGCTCCGTTAATCTGTCCATGTCTTCTGATGCAGTCCCTGCACCATTTTGGTTGCCCTTCTCTGGACTGCCTCAATTTGGTTAATGTCCTTGTGAAGGTGTGGCCTCCAGTACTGCACACAGTACTCCAGATGGGGCCTAACCAGTGTCTTGTAAAGAGGGATTATTACCTCCCTCTTATGACTTGTGATACCCCTACTAATACACCCCAACATCCCCCTAGCCTTACCTACTGCTTTAGAGATCTGCTTGGATGATTTCAGGTCATCGGTGATGATGATGATGCCCAAGTCTCTTTCTTCCTTTGTGACTGCCAGCAACTCCCCTCCCAGCCTACAGGTGGCTTCAGGGTTACTCTTCCTTATGTGCATGATCTTGCACTTCTTTGCATTAAATCCCAGTTGCCACTCTTCTGACCATTTTGCTAGTTTATCCAGATCTCATTCTGCCCACCCCATCTGGATCTACTCTGTTGCAGATCTTGGTGTCATCTGCAAACAGACAAGCCTTACCCTCTAGTCCATCTGCAATGTCACTAATGAAGATATTGAAGAGGACTGGCCCCAGGACTGATCCCTGAGGTACGCCACTTGTGACTTGCATCTCTTCTGACTGTATATCATTTACCAACACTGTTTTCTGTCAGTCAACCAGTTTGCCACCCAGTTGACCAACTTCTGACCCACCCCGAGCCTACCCAGCTTTTTATCAATCTTCTATGTGGAACAGTGTCAAAAGCTTTGCTGAAGTCAAGGTAGGCGACATCAACTGCTCCCCCTTTGTCCACCACTCTGGTTACCCAGTCAAAGAAATCGATGAGATTAGTTTGACAGGACCTTCCTTTTGTAAACCCATGCTGTCTTGGATCCTCTGCCCCTATGGATTCCAGGTGTTGCACTATCCTTTCCTTAAGGAGTGCCTCCATAATCTTGCCTACTACTGAGGTAAGACCTTTTCACTTCCCTGATGCTCCCAGATGTAATCACTAAACTATTAGTGGCTGGTTGTGACAGCTCATCAAGAGGCCCAACTCTTTTTCCTCTAACCTTGAAAGAGACAGTATAGTGTAGTGGTTTAAGGCTCCGAGCTGCAAACCTGGAGACCCGGGTTTGAATCCCAGTCCTCACCTGCATTATTGTAGGATCCTGAGCAAGTCACTTAAACTTTGTGTTCTCTGGTTGTACCTGAACTCAAGCTTCAGCTTAGTGCACTTTTCCTGGCTAAAATATTTGACTATACAAGTTTCTCCAGATGTAATGTCATTTCCTGTGCCTGTGATTTAGTAAATGGATGCCTACAGCTATAAAAAGGGAGGGGGGACTGAATGGGTATATTCTGGCCCTAAAAGTGTTAGATTCAGTCAATAGCTTATGTAAAGCAGATTTCCACTAGTAACAATACTGATTGATTTAATCCTAGATGGACATTTCCCTTTAAGCGACAGTGGATGATTAAAATGTGTGATGGACCCTCCCACATACAAGGCTTGGGCAGGTTCCCCTTGTGACTACACGCCCGTCTAGCAGAGGAAGTCTTGATGGTACCGAGTTCAGGACTGTTGGCCCTGGCTACTGCTCTGTAGTAAGACAGAAGGAGCCAGAGACATAACCTCACCCTCCCAGTAATGCATTCAGATCCGAGAGAATGATTTCCTATCTCATTCTAACTGCTGGGACTTCCCCTCAAAAAAAAAAAATAAAAAATAAAAAAAAAAAAAACACTGCCCAGGGAGGCACAAATGCCCATCCATCTGCCCAAGTGTACAGGATTTCCTGTTGTGAAAGATAAGGGTGGTTAACAGTCTCAGTGTTGAGGAAAAGGCAGTGCAGATCCCACTCAACAGGGACCCTTAAGGAACTGAAGCTTTTCTGACAGGTTTTTTTTGGGGGTTTGCTCGGTGACTGCCAGCAACTGGAAATGCTAGATGGAAAACAAAGGGCACACAATAAAAAAGATGAGTTATGCAGAATAGCATAGTTTGGATGCAACACCTTGTTTCCAGTGGGGTCCTTCCTCAGACCATTTCTGCAGCTGGGTGGACTGGAACACTGAGTGGTTAAGTGACTTACTGTTTAACATTATGTACCCAGCCCTAGCCATGTCTGAAGCCATGTTTATTTCCTGCCATCCAGGAAGCTCTAGCATTCAACATCTGTGCACTACCCATGTCAGGAAGGGCTACCAGTAAAGTGTATAGACAATGGCATTATGGAGAGGGAAACCACCAGTGGAAGAAACCTATTAGCTATAGGCCAGGCAATCTCCTTTTCCCCTTGTGTGCCAACTGTACTACAGAGCTATGCACTTAGTGATTCTCCACAATGCATTAGATGCTGTACACAGTACTGCTGTTGAGGAAATCCCTATAGGTTTACCCTACTCTTGAAGTTACCCCTACACATAATGATGCATCCAAAGCACTCAAGCAGGAATATTTTTATTTTCTTAAATTGCCAATTTTGGACTTTTATCCTCCGCCCCCCACCACCAGTCTGCTCAGATGACTAGAAACAGACATGGCTGCACTCTGCCTCCAGCCATTCCGAGTGATCCAGCAGCTGCTTTCACAGCAGATGCCAATGCCACTTCTTGATTAGCTTCCAGGCATCCCCGTACCAGCCAGGTGGCCTGCACCTTTGGAGAGCAGAGCATCTCACCTCTATAAAGGCACCCTCCCCACCATCCTGGTGAGGACCAGAAACTTAATTGTGAAAGGACAGCAGATTTGACAAGCACTTTCCATTGGTTGGTAATGGATGTGGATTACCATCATACCCCCCAATTTCCCTGCTAGACACACACACACACACACACACACACACACACACACACACACACACACACACACACACACACACACCACACTGCAGCACCCCCTAGTATCAGGAGGCCTCCAGCCCCACTATAAGCCCTCCCATCTCCACCTACAGCAAACATTCTACCACACAGCAGAAAAGACCCAACGATTTGAGGAGACCCAGTCACTGAGTTCAGTGTAGGGACTAGTCATTTGATTTTGGCAAGGAATAGAGGAGTAAAGAACTAGATTAGTGACAGCAGTAAGACAGACTACTTTAGATCCCTGGGGTTACAGAACAGGCAGCAAGAGACTGTGCTACTCTTGACTCCATAGGCAACAACTGGGCTAGTGATGGGGCAGTGAAACACTGGGTTTATTCTCAGGGATTCAGGATTGAGCTTGGGACTGGAGTTTACTTGGACTCCCACACGATACAAACCCATAAACTAAAGAAAATCAGTCAGCCTGCTGGCACCAGCAAGAGAAAAGCCCTTGTGCCTGAAATACCTTTCTACAGTTTTTTTCTTCCCAGAAAGCAGTTTGGTGGGATACTGCTCACCAGCCCACAGTGCTAAGTTCAGAGAAAGCACTTTAATATCCCCCACACCAATTACCACCACCACAACTCTCCTCCACCCCACCCAAAAAAAGAATTACAACTGGCGTAGGAGTCTGATTTGGCTCCAATGCTTCATAATCAGACTGGAAAATTAAGTAGTTAAGTCAACTCATCACCATCCAGAGACAGCAAACACATTTAACAAAGGATTTCTTCATGGCAGAAAACTTGGTTCTGATCAGCACAACATTTTTGTTTCCCCAGCATCCTTTACTGGTCTTGTATCTGCTGGTATACAAATCACCTCTGTATACAAATCAGACACGAGACCAAGCCTGTATACTGGCTTCCATCTCCACTTCCTGCCACCCCCAATCCCAAAATGACCATTTACACAATGTGTGTGTAGCACCACTAGCCCCAGATACAATGCAGGCACTAGAGTGCAAAGGTTAAAACTGCAGAGAGCTAGTCACTCCAAATTCACAAGAGCTGTTCGGACACGTGTCAAGTGGTAACTAGGTTAAAGCACTCAGTCCTCCTTCAGGGCTTCACAAAACAGAAGAGACCAATAAGCAAGGGATAAAGCCAACAGCAGAAATCCACCATTTCCAAAAGTAAGGTTTTAAACTGTCTGGTTCTCATGGTCAGGGTTTGTCTAGCAATTTGCTGCTGTTGGGGGGGCCACAAGATGGAACTGCAAGCCTTGGAGCCGAGGGATTCAGAACCACTATGCCCGCCTCCTCACTTAACCACCCACTCCCTTCCTATTGGCTTTTCCACTTATAATTCCTGTTTTATATTAAAGGGACAGCATACCGTCTCTACACAATACATCCCAGAGTTAAAGTGCCTCTCCACCACCCCCACCTCGCATTTGTCCTTGCCCTCCCACTCCAACATGGGGTCCCCACAAATACACCATCCTCTACTTTGGGCAAACAGGTGAGCAGCTACTTTCAAAGCAAATGCCAAATGTTGCTTCTTGGTTGTCCAGCAGGAAGTGCATGGACGCTGGGCAGCCCCGGCACAGAGTCTAGCATCAACAGGGTGCCAATGTGACAGTCATCTAGTAAGCAGTTGCACACACCCACAGCTGTGGGTAGAATCTCAGTTTCCAGTTGCTGGTAATTCATTTTGAATTGCAGCTCAGTAAAAGAATAAAAACTGCATTTAGTCCAAGGCCATACACAAGATTTGTGAACCAAAGGCAAAAATTTAAAGTCTGGTATTCTGTCTGACCCATTTTTATGATGTCCTCAGCTGCTAGACAACCTCAGCATTTGGAGAACTGAAATCAAATGCCAACCCTAGTTCCCCAGATGGCAGTGCACCCACTCCATGTCAGAGGCAGTCTAAAGTACCCATTTTGACAGGAGCTCTAGAAATGCACCACGTGCAGAGCGCTGTAGTGCAGCAGCTGAAATCCAATTTTAAAATCATACTTTGCTGTTTACAATATGCACGCGCGTACACACACACACACACACACACACCCACCCCCGATGACAGACCTCTCCCAACTCATTCACCCCTTCGAACATTCAGGAACTCCCCATTTGCCTCCACAGAATCTCCCCTTCATGGCAGGGCCTTTAGAGTCCAAATCTGGGAGTAGAGAAGAGTTCTATGCTGGGTGATCACAAGGCAGGCCAGGGAGTACTGCAAAGAGGAGTTATCCTGCTGTTCAGGCGTTTCCACTTTTGGCTTCCCACATATGAGATGCCAGCTGCAAACTTGCTTCCACAGCTGCACAAAACAAGCATGCACAGCCAGGGGCCACTATCTCAAGCCATCTTGGAGCCGTCCCGTCTACTTCACCTGCAGTACTCCTAGGTGGCAGAAACATGCTGGAAACAGACAAGATTCCTTCCTCAAGAGGCAAGCGTCTAAAACCCATTGGTCAGAGTAGATTTTCTTCTGCCTGTCTGCAAACTGCAATAGTCTTACCCCTGGGTGGGTGCCGTGGACTGAGAATAGGCCGGTCTATGACTTGTGCACCTCCTTACAGTCTTGTCCCAGTGGCATATGTGCCTCTCCTTCCTCCTTTCATATCGTAAAAAGGACATGTGGTTGGCAGAGTTTTGTGCCTTTTCTTGAGATGTGGAAGGGGTGTCAGGGGTAGTACAGATATGCATCAGGTTAGGTTTCTTTATGGCAGCCATAATCTGTGTATGGTCAGCCTGGTGCACAGGGGGGCCCGCCTGGAAAATGAAATCAGGGAGAGCTCCAGGCGACACACTGTTCCACTTAATTTGATACAGTAGCTATTTGTTTGCATCCTACATTTACAAGATGTGCCCAGCACACCCCATTTAATTAAAATAAGCTATAAATGCAAAGATTGAGTTTAGGAGGTGGCTTGATACCCAACAGAAGGCCCACTTGGAAATTTCCAGGCATCCTAGTGGGCCAGTCTGATGCTACAGCCCTGCCTGTACTCCAAAGAGTATCCTTGCCACCCAGCATTGTAGATTTTGGCATACAGAGCTGTTGCCTTTTTGCTTGGTGTGCGCTCATACAGAATCCTTAATGGCAAACAGCCCCCTTGTGCTCAACCAAGGTTAAGGAGAGGCATGCTAAGCATCGAGCCTCTTGTGAATTGGGGGTTGGAGAAGAGTAACAGCTGTATCGCAAGAGGGGCAGAGGAGTCAGCCACTGCAGACCACAACCTAGCCTGGCATATTTCAGTTCAAAGCCTTAGATCTTGGCTACCAATTGCTACTACTAAAAAGGTGCAAGTTAAAGACCTTTGTTTTGGGGTGTTCCAAGTCAAAGCTTGTAAGCATCTACAACCTCAAAGAGATGGCCAGCTGCCTTGTTGAGTTTCTCAAATCATGCATGGGGTGCTTATCTAAGTTACTCGAGATAAAGATTTGGAGTCTGTGAATCCCCTTGGTGCCCCCCCCAGGTAAAAAGGAGAGAAGGTGGCTTCTTGACTAAGAAGTGCTAGGATTTAGTTTGAGGAGTTTCTCTGTTCGGGCAAGCCAAAGACAGCCCGTTGAGCACTGGGCCTGTTCAGCCTTACAGGATGACCCTTTCACAAGATGATCTGGCCACAGTGGACTGTAGCCTTTTTACAATTTGGAGCTGTGTATCTTGCCTTCTCAGTGCTGCCCGCTGCCAGAGGATGGCTTGTGTACTGGACAGATTCCCCAAGCTCAGATGTATATCCCAGCTCTGCTACCCCCCCAAGGCACAGCACGGGGCTTCGCTGTTAGAGAAATAAGCCTTGTCACAGGTAAGTTAACAGGAGCTGGCCACAGAGAACCAGAGCCTTGTCTGGCGTCTATTTTTACACTTGTGGTCAAGAAACAAAACATGAATCTTGGCTATGGGGCACTTTGTGCTGCTGCCCCTTGGACTTTGCTTTGAGCAAGAAATTTTGTCGCAATATAGACATCAGGAGCCAACCATGGTGGACCAGAGCCTTGCCTAACACTTTACATTTGATTTCATTTATTCGGTAATCTAGTTGCCACACATGCAGAAAAAGTGTCCATTTAAGGGTGGCTAGGTCTTTATATCAAAGTGATACAATGCAATATGTACAAGTCATACTGGGCACCTTGAGATGGCATTTGAGAGCACCATAACACATTTAGAGAAATTTGATTAGGGATTTTAAATTTGTCCAAACACAATTTAACAACAGAGATATTGGTCGAAATTCAAGAAATCTGCCTTTAAGGGCAGTAGCACCGAAAACCACTCCAGTATGGCCACAGCGCTGCACTGCACAAGTGTGAACTGCACCAAGATGGCTGCCACTTGGCACACTGCATTTTTTGCTTCCCAAGACTGCAGCCAACGCACATGCAAGGACAGCAAAAAACCCCAGCCATTCTAGTGCACTCCTTATAGCACTCAAAGTCCTATGAAAGTACCCCCTTATCCCACATCCCACAAAAGAAAAAAAACGAACAGCTCCTAACTGGTCAATTGTAGAAAGGGAGAATCTGGCCCTAGAAAGCATCACAAGGCGTGTAGGCTATGCTAGCCCTACAAGGCTTTGCAGCCTTGTGTTCCCAAGCTGCAGACTGAGCCCCTGCAAAGTGAAGCAGCCCTGAAGGGGGAGAGAGAGAAAGTCTTATGGTACCAAATCCTGCTTTTGCTGCTGCTGCTAATTGCAGAATGAATTCCAGAGCAGCAGAAGTGATGCAGTATGAATAGATTTAAGAAAACTCACGCGGGGAGAAGAGTATCCTGCTACTGTCTACTAGCAAGGACAGTGAAAGACAGAGGGCATGTCCCAGTTCAGCAGTTTGCTCCTGGCCCCAGATGAGGGAAAGGAAGCCCCTATACCATCCAGAAGCATACCTCTGTAGAACGTAATTTAAGCCCCTTTCAAACATCAAGTTCTATTGCAGAGCACTACTGAAGTGAGACAATACAAGAGCTTAAAGCAGAAACAAATCTATAGTTTTTATTAACACTGTGATCCTTCGATTCATGAAATTTTAATGCTTCCAAATACTTTTAAAGCCACTATAACAACTTTAGTCAAAAACAACAAATATGGCAACTGCAAGCAATTTTTTTTTTTTTTTTTTTTTTATATATAGAGTGCTTCCAAGGAGGCTACTTTTAGACATAAACAGCAGCTGTATTAAGAGGATACCTGCACTGGTTTCGGACAGTAAACAGCACTACAGCATGATGTGCAACTTTCATGGTGGGAACAGCAAGGGAGCAGGAACTTTTTTTAAAACTTTCTGTGGAGGAATGCAAGATAAAGAAATGGATGCAGTGCGATTCTGGTCATACACATTTCTAAAAACAGAACTATATGCAGACAAACAAACACACCAGGGATATCAACTACACAGTTCTAAAATGGTGCTTACCACAACAGGGTGTTAATTAGAAACGCCCAACTGAATTCATAGAAAGCCCAGAAGATGAAATAAGAGAATGAGAACCAATATAGCTTTTACAGGAAATACAGATTTTTATTATAAGTACAATGCAGTTCCTTTAGTATCCACAATAGAGAGAATGTGGATAAGTGGCATTGTATTCCACTGGCTGTGAAAATACAGTTATCAGCATTTTAATTTAAAAATCAGCTTTGTGATGTTTACAAAACTTGTCTGTTGTCAATTTACTGGAATGCCATTTAACAATTATTCTCTGATGCATGTAGCTAATCCCTATTTACACATTTCTTGGCGGTCTCTTCAAGGCATAAAACAAGTAAGTTAGCGAAGCAATTTGCACCTCCCTCAGAAAAAAAAAAAAAAAGGGACTGAAAATGAAATGCAGCCTTGATTGATTAGAAGCAGTTGCTGATCTATTGCTTTTGTGCACTGCGAAACACACATCAGCATCACAGCACTTAACTTACCAGGTAAATCCCCCCAATATTTTTTTTTATTTTTTTTTTTTTTTGCAACTGGTACTCTTCTGGATGCATCATTAGAGAAATACCATTTTGCAAATCTGCTTCTCAAATCTGCCCAACTGCTAATACAATTTTTATTTACCAATTACTAATCAAGTTTCCAAAACTATGCCTTAGGTATGTGTCAGAGCACGAAAAGAATGCAACTCCTCTGGTCTGGATCAGACATGCTTCCAAATGAGCCAATATTGGCTCTATGCATTTTTCTTCTGGTAAAATAAGTTTTAATCAGTAAAACTAAACTAAGCCCAACCCAGTGGCACTGGTGGCACACACTGCGCTCCCATGCGGATGATCTGGGTTCATGCAGAGAAACCAACACAGCAATTTAATTTGCCAAGTGCCTCTGCCCCACTTTAGCACCTCCTGTGTATGTAGGGCTTGGGGTGGCACTGGAAGGCACGGGTGACCTCTCAACATCCTACCCCTACTCCAGCTTAGGCACAAATCAGATACAAAATGGGAACAGCTTCCAAATGACGTTACAACAGGCCTCCCAAATCACACAACCAAGTGTTGCCCACCAACTCCACCAAAGGGGCTCTCCTCATGGGCTATGACTCATCAGGGCCAAAAGGAAAGCGCTGTGAGGCTGACTGGCTAAGAGTCAGAGTAAGCAGGGTACTCAGTAGTGGGATAAAAAGAATGCACAAATAAACAGATGTCAGACATGCAGCACAGGTACTGCTGGACTGCAGGAACACCCCAGTTTCTCTTGGGTTCTGGGAAGAGATTTACTACAAACTGGAGACATGAAAGTCTATTTCATGAGGATTCTGGGAGATGGCTGTGCACATGCCTGTGAGTGCACATTCACTAAACACTGGACACGAACATAGAATATAATGGAGATTCAACAGTTTTTGTACCTTAAGACAGGTTTCCCCAGAGGGTGACTATTAAAGACTTCCATGTCCCATACCCACCACTACACTTATTTGTAAAAAAAAAAAATTTCCGAACCAGGTGGTGCCAGAGGGCCACCCAACTCCATGCCACACTGCAAGAACACCTGTGAGCCACAGTGAAAAAAGGGGGAAGATTATAAGTTTCAACTAGTGACCATCCCAGTGGAGACTGTTGGGGTATCCTAAGCATAACACCAAACTACTTGCACAGAGAAGCAGAACACCAGCAGGAAAGGGGCCCTACCGAGGGAGTGGGAGCCATCAATAGCAGCACTACCACTTCTGTAACCAATCACTGCACACCACCCCCACTCTTGGCATGACGACATGATCGCCATCCCGGCACTGCTCATGAGGCAGCTACTCACCAAGGCTACCATCCGAGAACACGATCCTCAAAAAGGGAAATTTTGTTTTTGTAAAATCGGTGCCAATTTCAAACTCCAGCATAAACCAATACTATAACCATTTCTCATGTTTTAATAGACTGCACAGGCGTCCCCCGTCAGGGAGCTGCCAACATGCTTTAAAGTAATACAATCCGACTAGCTTAACAGGTTAATCACAAATAGAGAGGCAGAAGGTATATGCAGGTGATCGTGTTCACCGATGTTGAATAACTGGATGGGTTTATTCCAGCAGTTAACGATGAAATAGACACTTCTTGCAGTATTTGAGCACTAGAAATGCAAACTTGGAAACTGTTTTAAAAACAAGAAACAGACACTCCAAGCCTCTGCTTAAAAACCACACCACTGAGCTCAATCTTGGACAAAGGGTTTCACAGCTGTGTCTGCTCTCTGGTTTCCACAAATTGTTCAAGCAGAATCAAGGGCTGCTCAGAAGGGGTCAGGAGGCGGGCTCTACAGAAGGTTAGTCTGAGAAAAATCTCAGCAAACACTCCACATGATTGAGGAAAGGAGAGTTTAGAACACCTCCCCATCCCCAGTGATATCCAAGCTCCTTCAAATGTAGGAAAAATTCCACCCACCCCCCACCGACAATAAAAAGTCAACACGTGTTTTACTCTGCTAATATATATCAGCAGCACACTGCTGTATCCACCCTTGCCAATCTGGCATGCAGATGATTCCACAATGACTGGGTGTTGGTGGGGGTGATTAAGTGACCTTAGAGCCGAGAGACCATGGGAGAATGAGAATGAAGTTCTCTAAAGATTGTGGTCCCTGCTCTCTAGGAACAAGATACAGCAGCAAAGCTTGTATGCCCTCATTGCTACCATTCTCGCCTCCTCACCTCCCCTGGAACCCTCCACCCCCTCACCCCACCCACCCACCCACCCCATTCATGTCAGTGATCTGTGAATTCTCTTCTTGCAGAACTGCTCCTTAAACTAGCCTCCTCTCCCTTGCTTGGCTCAGTCACCTGCGTCACTGTACTAGATCTTAATGATACCCTGGTCTTGTGTGTGGTCTTCTTGAGTAGAGACTTGGGAGCCAGGAGATCACAACCCCACCAGAGCTGATCACTCACTGTGTGGCCGAGTGAGTCAACTGCCCAGTGCACCAGTCTGCCCACTGGGGAAACTGGTAACGAGCAGAACCCCACTGGAAACAAGATGCTGCATTTTAGCTGGGCTATCCTGGGTAAAGGGAAAAAACATTTTCCCCTATCACTAGACACTGGTTTATAGTAACACTATTGTATTTTTGTTAGTTACTTAGACAAGTAACCACATCGACCCCCCCTTGCCCCCCCCAGGTTGCACCCTGAAATAAGCATTTGCTCTACATGCCTACCTAGACATTACAAACACACAATATGTACATGATAAAAGGTTACTCATTTAACAGCTACAAAAAGTGTACGCAAGAGGCCAGCACAGAACCACAATAGGCAAAGCAAGGGGGAAAGTAATTATACTACTGTTCCAAGGCCACACTCCTGGAATTTTCAGAGCCATCTGCCTTCAAGCCTTGGGTAATATGGGCCTACTGAGTCAGTAACTAATGTACACAACAGGCTTAATCCTTCCCGTGCAATCAAACATGTTACACCTTACTGGTTGACACCCAATAGGTAACTCACTGGCAGACACCACAGGCAGACGGCTCTGCAAATTAGGAAAAGTGGAGTCTAGGGCTTACAAGTATTGTACAGCAACCCTCAACAGGCAATATATTTCATATCATGATGAGATGGCCCCCTGAATTAGGGAAAACATGGTCCAAGGGCTCACAGGATCCAACAGCCTTGCCAGCTACATTCAGTATTTGTTCTATTTCAGAACTAAAACTGCCAGGGAAAACAAAGTTCAGTTTCTACACTGGAGCTTTATCCATTTTCAAACCTCATCTATGTCAACCAGAGCATGCAGCAATTTTAGCACAATTTAGACACTGCTTCCTTGATATCCCCCCACCCATATAGCACAAGGAGGCAGTTTGGCTCTGTGATTAAAAGGTGCGATATGTTTTTCTACATATTTTGTGCTTTATAGCACGCTAGCCTGGGGCGGCAATAGCCCCTCTAAAAATTTTAAACTAACGCAAGTGTTTAGGGAAAGGAAGGGATCATATCAGTGGCTGAACCACCAGCCAGGAGATCCTTTTCTAGTTCCCAGTATGCCTGCTCTGTCCCCACACTCCCTCGTCTTGTGACGTGTGCCCAGGAAGAGTGCAGGGACGCACCCCATACGAGTCTAAGGAGCCAATATTCAGACAGTTTTTTACAGAAATTAAGAAACCTTTCGATATAAATGAAAGCCACGATAGCTGAGCAGTAGCTTTCATTAATATCGAAAAGTTTCTTAATTTCTGTAAAGACGGTCTGCAAATTAGCTCCATAGACTAGTATGGGGCACGTCCCCGTGCTCTCCCTGGGCACATGTTACAACACATGGAGCATGGGGGCAGAGTAGGCACACTGGGAAGTGGAAAGGGATCTCCTGGCCGGTGGTTCAGCCACTGTTATGATCCCTTCCTTTCCCTAAACCCTTGCATTACAGTTTAAAATGTTTACACAGAGAGGCTATCGCAGGCTACCGGGGCTACGAAGCCCTATAACATCTTACAGCTTTACTTTAAATAACTGAGTTGTGAACCCAAAGACATCAGTTGAACCAACTGCCAATTTTTGGGGCCATGAGAAAGTCATCTAACCCACTTGTGCGCAGAGGATTTTCCTGTGCCCTAATTAGATTCAGATGGCATCTAAAGAGTTCCGGTTGCACAAGGAAACTGGAATTTTTCAGAGCTTTCCATTTCTTTGACATTTTCATTAAAAACTGAATACTGTTCTGTTAAGACTGCATCTGTTCATGTTGCATACATCACAACCTGTTGCAGCATAGGAATTTTTTTTTTTTTTTTTTAAACACTTTTATTGAAGCATAAAAAGAGACAGATATCACCATACATATGTCAGTGGCTCAGCAGGTAGCACAGTCGCCTCTGAGGCAGGGAGATCAGAAGACTGGGTTCCATCCCCACACCAGGCATTTGGGTTAATATCACAATACTGACATTGTAGTGCAGCATGAGAGGGGTGCTGCACTTCTGAGGTGCCGTCTTTCAGATGAGATGTTAAACAGAGGTCCCATCTGCCTGTTCTGGTGGTAGTTCAGGTGGATGTTAAAGATCCCATGGCACTTCCCGAAAACAGTAGGGGAATTTCCCCTGGTGCCTTGGCCAAATTTCCCCCTTTCATTAAAATTACCACCAGCAGCTTCATCTGGTTCAAGGTCAGTTGACATTTATCTGTATTCCCCCTCCCCCGGGTCATGCCTGAAAATAGGTAGAATTTGTGTAGTGCACTTACCTGGTCAACTAAAATAAATATAGTTACATTTCCATTCAAGATGCTCGCAAGTAACAGAGCATAAAATGATGCATATAGCACTTGCACTGTAGAAAATAAGGCCACACCTGTTAGCCACTTGTGAAGGGAAAGGGAACCAGAACCATGTATTCTTTCAATTTATTTTTTTCCAAATATGTATCTGCTTCAGGTACAAGATGGCTACCAGATCACATGATCAAGCAGTACATACAGGATAGCTCATGTTAAGAGGTCTGATGTTCTCATGGGAAAATTATCAGGAAAGCCAGGGAGGAGGCAATAAAGTAATAAACCCAGTGGAGGTGTCCTTCCTGGGGATGTTCTCATGTTGAACAAAGGACTCAGACAGATGCCATTATGGTAGCAAGGTGGTGCAAGAGCATGGGGGAGAGAGACACTCAGGGCTGGGCAACATGGACCTGTCACTCAGACTGGATAGGACCCTTCCCACTTGGAGCAAAGAAATATACTGTGCGGCTTTAAACCCCACTCACACCTATGCTCCACTTTTGTGGCTCACTTTGCATAGAGTTGCATTAAATTCAGGTGTGAAGGGTTGAAACAAGTTCACTCTTGGACTGCAACGCCTAAAGACCAGGGTCCCCGCCATTACAAAGACTAGCTGAGGTAAGATGGCACAGTGAGGGGAAGTGCTTCTTAGCTAGGGCAGGTGAAGGATTTGTAGGTGAGGGTAGCTTACACTTATGCTCACCATACCCATCTGTTTAATGAAATTTTATTTTCCACTTAGTAAATGTGCAACCCTTTTGTTTCTTGTAAATACGTCTTCTTGTAAATACTTTTA